>JAHZNG010001063.1:0-31028 GCA_027744375.1 Orchesellides sinensis
CAAAGCTACTAACTTCAAGTCATACATAACATAACATTGTATAAACAGCAGTCGTAACCTCAATCCGTTTATAAAATAAGTTATTTCTGTTTTATTTTTGGCATGCCAGAAATTTTTGCTTGTTGACCATATTGAGTAGATTCCAAGCTAGATGCAAATAAAAAAACGTAGGTGAATAGGTGAAATAATCCACGGCTGACAGGTAAGAATTTCGGTATGAATTATTTGGTATAAAGCAAGGCAGTGTGATAAAAACTCCAAAATTTGGAAAATAACTTCAGCAACCACCAAATTTGCACACCAACTTTAGAAGGTTGTGTAAAACAATAGTGTGTAGTTGTATTGATTTGTAAGTACATATTGTAAGTACAGGTAACACAAAAACTACTAAATTCCTGTTATTAAAAGTGTCAAAAGTTCCTTTAGTTTTTAAAACTTTTTATACGGGCTTTATTATAATTTGTTCTTAATGATTTATATTTGGATTTTCTCTAATACCATTTATATCGTTCTGGTGTAATTTGAGTCTTGTTACATGACGCCAGTTTATGCAATATGGGAAATGCTAGGGATTCTTACAGCTGAATACAAATAATTTAAATTTCTTCTGATGTAATTTTGAATAACTGAAATTTAAAGTATGCATCCGTTTTTAAAGATCCTATAATTTTAATTGCTAACTTTGCTTTTGTTCACCCCTTTATTCTGAACATTCATCGCCTATTCATTCTGCCTTCTGCTATTTTTCAACATGCTTTTTGATACACAAAATTCATCAACTGAGCTTCCGAAAATCTGCATTCCTATGTCCAATCTGATGGAAAGACTGGAAATTAAACCGCAGGGAAACTTGAACGAAGGCCTTTGTTGGCCGCCTACGTTTGATGCTGCTTTCATTGTACACAATACTCATTGCTAAATTCTTATGAATTGTTGTTGTGCTGAAATGTAGCGCAACTATGTGCGGAATCTGTGATATTGGATTAGCAGCTAAATGTAATAAAGTTAATTACAGAGTAGCGTTTAGTTGATTTATTGATGCCGTTCATCAAGTTTAATTGCTATTTGGATTATTACAAATTAGGGGCGATTTCAGAGGATTTTATCTTGTGGATTTTGTATGTGTCTGTTTATTATTTATCATCAACTCATAACAATCTTCCATCTGCATGTCACATTTGACGACCAAGCAACTTATCCAGGAAAGGCTACCTTTTCTTATTAACATATTCTTAATATTTTCAACATATTCTTTTTAGGATTTAACTAAACCTCAAGCTGAGAAGCATCTAAATAGTATTTACTACTACCTGGAAACAGTAGTTTATTATCAGATACAAGTTTAAATTGACTATGTTCGGTCAAACTTACGTTCACAATTAAAGTTTAAAAGCCTGAACAGCTTAAATCAAGGCACAGCTACAACCTTGTCAGTTTTATCATGGAAGCCGGAAAATTGACGAAAATGTACCTATTTTGTTAATGATAAATTAATTGAATAACAACCCTCATGTATTCATATTGCTGTAGCTAGGTGTACTTTAAACCACTTTGGCACTTTATACTGCAAGCAAATTAGTCACACTTTAACACAATATTCTTGTGGAATTATTAAGAAGATTATAATCATAATAGTATCAAATTATTCAAAATATTTTATATGGAGATTTTTACATGAAATGAGAATATAATCATATAAAATTCATTTTGCAGGCATAATGAGCTTGTTTCATCTAGCAAGCTTCACATCTAAGCTTATATCTGTCTGCCAGAAAAGTTTGACGTGTTTTGTTGTTGTCGGTAGCTTATTCAAAATACACAAATGTTTATATATGCAAGTACACACGTATTTGAATCCCCCATTTGTCATTTATGACACGAACTGTGATGTCGAGCCTAAAAAATCAATAAAAAGGAAAACAAAGTTGCATGACATGGCGGATTTTCCTAGATACAACATAAATTATTCAATTCGTATAGAGTGTTGCAACTCACTTTTTACTGCAGCATTTATCGAACTAAAGTTAGTTTCAAGCCAACTGTAAAACGTTTGTAAATTGTATGGTTTTATCAATGTTGCTGGATACCCTTAAGTTTAAACAACCTTAATAAGCCCCATAACTAAAAATATAGATGTTCTTTGAATTTACTTAGTAATTATTAAACGATTACCTACATTGTCAATTTAGTTGATTGTTTGTAATTAACCTTAATTTCGAATACAATTGGAATAAGCTTCGATTTACATTTAAAAATCGTAAAGAGTCCAAAACAGTTTATTTGTGTTTAGGTAAGCTTATTGAGGACAATCAAAACACAGTCTGGAAGCACCTGGCTTTTAAATATTAAATCGCTAAATTGGTCGATATCGAACAATACCCTAGATACATTATTAATAAGGACATAGCAGGTGTTGGTTGTTTATGACCGTGGTACTTTTCCCTGGCATTGACCTTCGATTAGTTCACATTTTTTTATAAACTGAAATGAAGCCAGATGCAAGTAATTTTTCAAAAAGTGTCAACACAAAATGAATTGACGGCATACCCCTCAATACTTACCGTCATTTCTGAACCACAAAACTATACTACTAGCTTATTATTGTAAATCTTATTGCGTAATTTAAAATGAAAAATGTGCATGTGAAAGCATGAAACCTTCATAGGACTCATTCTACAACAACAATTTGAATAACTATCTGTCATTGCGACAGATGCATATATCCCGAACTGAATGTATGTAGGTATTTACATTATCCATATTATGTATGCAACTAAACAACTAATATCATTTCACGTGTATCAACTCCAACTTATTTCCAGAAGAATGATACAAATTAAGACAAATCAATTAAGCAATGCAGGATGGGTGACCGCCTTGCAGCAGGCGCTTGTTGCTAGTACGGGGTTGGTATGTTGTTGATATTGAGGCGCTGCTCTGTTCAGCGACTTGTATCACAGCATCCTTATAGAGCTTCTTCTCTATAAGAAGGATCATCCTAGATGATTGTAGGGTAGACTGCAATGGGCCTATAGTGGCTTGAGCAGATGCTCTGTTCTGCGACTTGTATCACAGCATCCTTATAGAGCTTCTTCTCTATAAGAAGGATCATCCTAGATGATTGTAGGGTAGACTGCAATGGGCCTATAGTGGCTTGAGCAGCTGTAAGCAGCGATGTTTACAACCCAAAACACATACATACATAAGACAAATCAAAGGTTTCTTTTAAAAATAAATACGTTAAGGTACTTGCCCACCTAGCAGATCATTTTTGTGCATTAAAGTATTTTACACCTGTTGATGACGTAAGCAAATAAAATTGCGTCAACCTTTTGTCCCAAATCCTTCTTCCCTAGCTATCCCAACAGGATGAACAATACAGTAAAGTTTTATTTGCAAACTTTAATTAATCGTTTGGCAAATACGTGCTTGTCCGCAGAGATGCAAAATTACAAGTAGGGTTCTATCTTTCCTCGTCCTCTTGACTTGGCGACTTTAATCCCAGTAAAAAACGTAAAGATTACTTTTCATTCATCAAGAGAGAAGCAAAGACAACTCGTAATCCTTTCGCTAAAAACATGGACACAAAACAGAGAGAAAAGTGGTTGTGCCAAGTTTCTCACAGCAGGGTATTCATTTCATCATCACACTAGACGAATTGAACCTAACTCCTTTCTGTTTTCTCCTTTGTTGGCAGAACAATGAATTAGCGAGAGAAGACCAAGAGATTTCGTCTCATGAATGCCAATAACATTGTCGGCTAAAACCAGCATACCACAAAGAAGAAACCCATCCTGAGTTTTAGATAACTTTACAAAACTATTTTCTCTCCCTTTTTTCTTGCCCTAAATAAAGGAAACTCCATCTCAAAAACTTTACCGTCTCTAGAATTTAGCCCTGTTTCCAAAGCATACATGCATACCTACACACCTTTTACATATAAAACCATGTACAACACATCCCTTCTTTTGCTTTGTTACAAAGGGCCCACTTTTCTCCTTTTACATGACCAGCAGTCAAGCACCACAAAACTTGAAAGTATTTAGGTTTGAATTGTTGAATGGTTGTTCACTTTGTTAATACCATGCACATATGTAATGTCGAGTTTCTCCATTTGTGTTTGAGTTTTTGTACAGGAAGAAGAATAATGAAAAAGAGAAGAAAGCAGTTATAAATGTTCAATAGCCTAACTGTGGGTGGCGGTATGGATGGAATGTATGTATGTATGTGTTGTATACACAAGCCTTTAAAGATTAGATAAGTTAAAGATGCCTCTCCCGTTCCCTTTAATTTTCCTACTCTCTCTAAGAGGAAATCAGCCAAACCTTCACTGGAGTTTTTAGAACGATGTGGATTGCTATGTACATATATAAAGACAAAAACACGCTTGGAAGACCGTCATCATCATCATAACTCCTTCAGTAGAAGGATGTGTAAAGCAGCAGGGGAAAGCCCAAACAAGGAACGAGAAAATGATGTAAAGCTACGGAGGTGATGGAACACATTGTAGTTTGTGTAATACAAGTCATCATCGTGGACCCACACATATGCATACAGATATATACACATAAATAACGAAGACTCTCTTCTTTTTACAACAATGTATGCATATACCTTCACACAAACACAAACTTACTCGTTTTCCGTTTGCAAAAGTCTTCCATCCATCCGTCTATCTCTTTCCACATATCTTTCCATCTTTTTCTCTCTTCCTCCATCCCATCTGAGTTGATCTTGTTTGATTGCTTGTTTGCTAGCAAAATGCAATGGATGATGATGAGGAGAGCAACGATGGTTTTACAGCATTCCAGGAATTTTTAGATGGGAAAAGGCATCTTTTTGTTCCTTTTCTCTGTTGTGGAGATGAGAGGAACAGCAGGAGTTGTAGTTTTGAAGTAGCAGGGGAAAGTGAATCTTGCAAATGTGAAGAAGATCGTTACGTTGTATTCTGTTTTCTTATAAATGCATGAAAGTATACCTTACGTTATATGCTTTAGCTACTACGTGCACTGGGATAATTATGATGCTTCCTTTTCTACTTTCTTTCTTCCTTTTCCCTTTCCAAACAACTGTACATACACACCCACTCACCCTGCATCAGCATTTTTGTGTATCTGACTGACTCCCAAGAATTAATTTCATTACAAGTTTCGAGTCTCTTGTTTCACAGCGTTTTGATGTATTTTAAATGTGTACATCTATAAAATTCATGTTCAATACGCTTAAAAGGAGATATTTCTTCGTGGGGAAAAAATATTACGTACTACTTCTGTCGGTGTCGATTCTAAATAGATAAGTACACATTCTGTTTTTTAGTTTAAGTGGAATTGAGAGCAAGTCAGTTGGAGAAGTCTTCGGATTTCATCCAATTTACGTTTTTTGTTCTTGTGCTGCAGCAGCCTTGGTTTTATTCATTCAGCATCTTTTTTAAGTATATGTCTAGCTTCAAATTCTCTCTCGTTCGCTTCCTTGAATTTTTCTTGTGTCCCTCAAGAGATTTTGTTTCTCTAGAAACTTTCTCCTTTTCTTTAGCGTACTTTTGTGAAAGATAGTTCCAGTTTAGGGATGCCAGAATTCAACGAAGAACAAGAAAGGATTGTTTGCTGAATGAAGACACACAGCTAGGTTAACTCAAGAATTTAATTTTTGTTATGAAACAACAATATGTGTTTTCGAGCACTGCAAATATTTTTTAACTTTCTGTTAGCTAAGCCAACTATCTACACAAAACCTTCAAAACTAACTCTTGTTTTGACGCATGAAATATTAAAAGGTTTATAAATAACTAACAAAAAAACACCATGTCAGACTCGACTTCAATTTGTAAACTCAATTATAAGTGATTCACTATAATAAATTGGATTTATTATACTATCACAGTCACAAAAAATATTGTAAACTAACTTGAAAGAAATCCGAACATCACAGACGCCTTTACATTAGTCGTACAAACAAAGCTTGTCTTTACAAAATTACGTTCTTCAGTAATCAAGCAAACATGTACGCCCATAATATTCGTCGCATCTTTTCTAAGCACACAAGACTGTTTTAAAAAGTGAAAGTAAATTCCTACGACTAATTCCTCCCATTATCTAGTACAACACGGAGACTGTTCCACTTGCTCCGAAACGTCCAACATAATGCTTGTGTCAAATATCTTAATTTTCTAACGAAAAGACTAGCGACGCTTGTCTATCCATGTCTCACACAGCATTACACGTTAACAAGAGAACATCACCGATAAACAATACAAGAATCCTTTGCCTCTCTCAGCACGTTCTCTTCCCTTTAAGAAAAAAAAACGTTCACAAAAAGATGAAGCAGAAAATCGTTGTCATTTTAAAAATATTCCGTCTCAGTCTTTCATCCACTTTGTGTGTTTTGTATTCAACTCCAAGAAATGGAATTTTCCTTTGGTGAAGTAAAAACTTCTTTGTATTTTGCATAAGAGTCAGACGTATTCATAAGTAATGCTCAACTCTCATGAAACTTTATATACTAGAAAATGTACCCATAAAAATATAACAAATGAAGATAAATATACACATACATTCATCCCCTGCAAAAGGTCAAAGCGAACTTGTACTCTGTCGTTTCTCTCATCGTCAGTCGCAACAAACACTAATGCAATGCAAATACTTAAATACGTAAAATGTGCAATTCGTGCTATCGCAGGATAAATGACTTAACTCTAGACTTTTCCCACACCAGAGGAAGTATATTATGCATGTCTACATGCTTTGTATCATTACTTGTTCACAATTTCTATGAAGGAGGAAGCTTCCTATAAAAAACACGTTTTCCTTAGTCAACTTATGTTATTTTAGATGGGAATAATAATGGTGCATAGTAAAGCTAAAAAAATAATGATTAGAACTATAAGTAATGCTCCTTGTAGATAGATAGATTGCCCCGATGCTGTTGTTGCCTAAACCATGTATTTGGTTAACACATCGTCATCGTCACAGTCATTATCAGAACGTCCAACATTAGGGTCTCCTTGTGTGAAAAGCCGGATGCTGATAATATTGGAGCAGTTTGTAACTTGTAACTAGAAGACTACATTGATATAAAGTAAAAATTCACCATCCAGTAAGCAGTATTCTTGTCTAGGTTCTGGTTTTGGTTAATTTATGAGCTGATGCCAAAGCCATGTGCACAAAGTGCAGTGCACTTGTTACTAGAAAACATATTTGTTATGTGCTGTTGTGAGACCTACAACATATCAATTGCTTTAATGTACCACCCCACGCATGTAATTGCATTATACGATGATTAATTCACTTGTAATTTTTAATGGAGACTGTTTTGTACTAACTTGGTTTACTCTTCAACAAAATTCGAAGATCATTTTCCTCCTATGCATATCCAATATGTAGGAATGTGTGTTCTGTGCAGTTTCAAAGTATTCATTTACAATGACTAATCTTGAATCAAGCTGAGCCATGCAAACAAAATCTGGTCGTAAAAGAGGTGTCTGGTTTTGTGGTGTCAGTTTTCCTACTGAGAGGCTGTACACGAACCAATAACTTGCTTGCAAAATCCTAGTGGTAGAAACAATGTAATATGCACTTTACACTTATAGCTGCCGAAGATTATTACAAACCCACCAACTATTTCCAGAAAAAATCTTTACTATTCAAACGATGACACATTTTCCAATTTTGAACGTTAAAAAAGCTGTAAAGATTCATATTTATGCTTGAGTCGAAGTATAAAATAGTATTCAGAAGATTGCGATCAAGTAGAATCACAGCATTTCATTGCGATAAAGCAAATCAGGAAGATCAGGAAACTGGATGATATGACCGTGCATTAAAAAACTAACACACATGAACTTGCAGTCGCTTTTTTTCTCTACAAATATTTCTCAGGCAATAATAACATTAACTCCGTACTTTACTTCGTAAGCATAGACGACATACCATGCACTGAACTTCTGTAACCTTATTATTCCAAACAATTATCGGGAAATTCACAAAAACTAAAACTAGAGTGGTATAATTGTTGCTGTGACCAAACGCATTTCTTAAGCGATTCCAATTGCAATTTATTTCGTTTTAAATCAATAAATGGAATATTAAATTTTATAAAAAGTACTAATAGGCTGTTATACATTTTTTTCATCTTTGCTTTCCCAACTCAAGCCAAGCATTAAAACACACTGGTGACTGGTTATCTATGATTTTTAAAAGTATTAATGCATACATACAGTTGCATATAGTAAATTCATTCATTCATTCAGGGATAATTCATTATTTCACCTATTCCTTTATTTCGTATTTTGACCTTGCAAAGGCCATCAACCATAAGCCACAGTGAAAACCTCATGTAACGAAATGTGGTACATGCATGAAACACAATGCAATGAAAATATTTCCTATCACGCGACATTTTCAAGCTGGAAACTGTGATGTAAATCGATCATGATAGTTCAGATTTATATCGTATACACATATGCGTATAAAATTAAAATATTACAACGGAAAATATCAAGAGTAGGTTGTTTTTAACATGACATTATTCGATTCAACAACTTGCTTGAGAATCATCGCTATCATCGCTTCTTGCCTCCAAATAAAAATCACTTTCGATTTTTCATATATTTTGCAACGCCACACCGTTTCACCACGCTCGCTTTCAGCAACACCTGTTTGCAAATCGTGTTCCTTTGAGGTAAGGTAGCTCTACATATGCCGTGTTTTTCATTGAAAACTGGCAAATGATAAATTAGCATGAAAATCCTTCTAAATGTATACTCCTACAATGTACATTCAGCCTTATATCAATTCAATATAATGGAGAAGCATAAGCACTCAGGGTTTTTACGCAAACATGTTTTGCCATTGGAATCCATGAAGTTAAGCGAATCTCGGTTTGATTTACATAAGATTCACACGGTGTTTTTATTCCTGTTTTCCTTATAAACATAAGACACCGCACCGCAACCAAATGCTACCTACCGGCTGTGAAATCAAAAGTCGTATTGCAGTTGCACATTCAACTTTTGATACCTATCGGGTTTCCTTTTCTTTGGCATATCAAGTTCCGAGCTAATTATTATTGGAGATGGTAGCATAAATTTAAAAAACAAGCTTGGTGCCGTGAAAAATTGTAAGTACCAGTATAGCCTTCATATTATACCAAGAAACAAATCATGTTACAAAATACATCCTCACATCAGCTTGAAATGATGCATGCCCTCTATTAAAACCATAACTTGGAGTGTTAGTTCAATATACCGTGCAAGTCTGGATTGAGACTCTCACTCCTACAAGTCTGCAGTTTGGTGCAGTACTAATGTAGGCATTGTACTTTATAGTATTTTTGTTGGCCGGTGTGTATTAGTTGACAAACACATTATAATCGTTTCACTTGGCACGGGCTTCCATCTAGGATATTGCTTTTACCCATGAAGTAATATTATACTACACACATCTAAAGCTTTCCTAAACAGTTCCCGTATATTTTTCTTTGTAACACAAACTTCGTTTTGTTTTCTCTCATTGCTCTACTTCGCCTTTTTTACTACTCAGCATATATAACTCGTCTTCGGTTTCATTATGTATATCTGTAGTGTTGTGTGGAGCTGAACTGAATGAATGTCAATGAGTTAGGAATGTGACCCAATGCAATACTTATTCTTTCCAACTCTTTTTATACTTTTTTATCCTGACTTTGTCATTTTCCTCAATGTGTTTATGTAAGCTTGGATATGTATGCCTGGCAAGAGTTTTTTCTAGGCTAGCAGACCTTTTCTTGGAATGCACTATCCTTATGCACGTTGACATTATTTGTGTACAACTTTTTATTCTTTTGATCTCAATGAAATTTTTTATTTCTCGTGTTGTTCTATTTCCTTCTAGACCAAAAGAGCTACATTGTATACATTGCTAAAAATCGATACGATATCATTGTAAACTTGTTAGTGGCTTTTAGTCAGTTTACAAAATAACAACTTGAAACTCTATCTTGCTACGGGTTAAACATGAACCATTCTGTTCCTGACAGCATTTCACCACAAATACATTTTAAACCAAGCTACATCCCATACTACACTGTGTGTCTAACGTAACGTAGTTTGAATTTTTTAATAGTTAGTATTTCGTCGCCTTTAAGCCATAAAACCTAATTTTTCTACTGCATGTACAACCGGTATTGCACCATTTCTCCATCTCTATGATATTTGCCAAAAGCCATTCAAGAAAAAACGGCACGATAATAGAGATAAACGCAATACACAATGGTTGTGAAATGTAAAGTAGGCACGAACGAACCAAAACTAACTTGGGAAGAATGCTCTCAGTCCTGCTTCTGACGTATTCCTGCGAAATCCCCGTTTATGAAGGACCTCTCTGTTTTTCTGCACAATGTCCAGAATCTGATTCGTATTTCGCCGGAATTTATACTACGTGCGCCCTCAGCTTAAAAATTTGTACACGCTTTCCTTGTTTGTTCTTTATTTATCATCCTGTCCCTATATTTATGCCATGTGTAACTTGTATTTACAGCAAGTTAAGTAATGACGAGCGTTCATGGATGGCCATGTGGAATTAAAAATATTACTTGTCTTACTTTAGCGTGACATGCCATGAATAGAGGATGCATTCAACATGCTAAATATCACGTTTATCTCAGTCCAGGCCAGACGACGACGTCATGTCTTGCTTGCTTGCCATGCATATAGCATAAAGGAGCATTAGAAAACGTAATGCTATTTGAACTAGGAATATTTTGAAGAAGAGAGAGAGAAATGAACATTTTATTTTTTTGTAATAATATTCTTCATTCTTAAGTGCTACATGGCACCAGCGGCGGTGATATGGCAAAATTTCTTCAGTTGTACCCATGTCTTACCTCGTTTGATTTTCTGAGAGAGTGAATATGTGCAAATGCGGATGTATAAAATGTACGTTATATACTTTTGGAGAGCTAGATATAAAAAAATGCCTTAGTCTTCTTGCAAAGTTTGTTAATAGCAAGTCCAACGACTGCTCTCCCTTATATCGTTTAATTCCATGAGGGAAAAAGTGGAATGAATGTTGGCTTGGATGGAAATGGAATAATAAAGTTGTAGTGTACAATTTTATTGTCGCCGCATTTCTTGAAAGCTCACATCCTGTAAAATTGTTATAACCAAGCAGGACGGTTTTTTTTATGTAAAAGGCATACCGTGTGGGCTTGCATGTGTATCTCTCATCCACATGCAGTTTTACTATGTGATGACGACAACAAGGTTACTGCCGGTTTGTGCATTATAGTTTATTGTACAACGCTATTTGCTTTATTACTTACAGGCTTGGCTTGACTTATGAACAAATCAACAAAACTCTTCTCACTCTCTGGTTTGCTTAGATATTACGCTCCTGATCTTTCAAGAGGATGAAAGAACGTCGTCGGATACATATTATTTGCTTTAAGAGATCTATATTCCTCCGTCCTAAAAATTATCGTCCGATGTGAGCAATAAAGCGTAAGCGTACTGCTTCTACTACTACATTTTGCATAAGTATTATTACCATGGGGCAAAGTGGAATGAACACACAGGAAGCGTGACTGTAAAAAACCCAAGCTCGTATTTTAGTCATATCTTAATACTAATATGGAACAACTGTTAAATATCATTTCAGTATTTGTGGTATAGTAAAAATGATAAACTAGCTGGAAGCTTGAATAGT
Organism: Orchesellides sinensis; assembly: GCA_027744375.1. Classification (NCBI taxonomy): domain Eukaryota; kingdom Metazoa; phylum Arthropoda; class Collembola; order Entomobryomorpha; family Orchesellidae; genus Orchesellides; species Orchesellides sinensis. Next base: position 11,679 of record JAHZNG010001063.1, read on the forward strand.
AGCTTTACACTAAATTGTAACGATGACATTCATTCATGATATTAACTCAATTTATTATAATGTCTTCAATATGCTAAGGCTAACGTATTTACTTGAACCCAGAGATAAAATTCATAAAAATAAACCGCAAAGATGTTGATAATTGCAAGTTATACAGCAAATCATGTTTATTGTATTGGAACATTTATGTAATTTGGGTTATATTTATATTATGCTAGATGCAACTACGTTTGATAGTCAGGGACATAAATTGAGCTGGCACCAATATTTTGTACAGGAAGGCGGACATAACCGGAGGTCGTTTTTTCTAGCCAAGAGTCATCCAATACACATAAATAACTGTCTGCTAACTGATTTAACAGAAACATGGCTTTACCAATAAATAATTTGTTTCAAGCCAGTAGTAATAATAGCTTGATAACTATTGATGCATGATATAATTTATTATGATGCAGATGTGTATTATTTGCGGACATGTAAATAATGTAAATTTTTGGAATGCAAATGACCGTCATAACTGAATAGAATTTTTTTTATTAGTTTTAACACAATGCAGTAGTTTCTTAGGAACATTTTAATATTTGAAATATTACAGAAACATAACGTTTGCAAAAAACACTTTCTCAGATTCAAATGTGCTAAAATAAAGTTTAACATAAATTGAGGGTCCAAATATTTAACGTGGGGCGGGTGAATGTTTACGTTTCTAATACGAATTCATTAGCCGTAAACTTTTTCTACACAAGTGTGGAAGTTATGCACTGAAACTCGGCCAGAGAAAGAAAATAGGGTAGAAAGCCAAATGTTGATGTTGAATATTATGTGCATTCTATGCAGATGTGCTTTCTTTCATACATATTTTGTGAGTCTACCCACACAAACATTGTAACAAAGTACATAGTACATACTTATGTACATCCAAAATCGAAAACGTTCTGTCTTTCTGAATTGCAGCATATTTTATGAGTTTGTTAGCAAACTTGTAAACTGATTGCTAATGCAAAACTCACCAAAAGTTTGTACATAGATATTCAGGTGGCGATAAACTCAGGGCAGTACACAAGAAGGAAAATCACATTTTATCTACATTTCATTTCCTTCTCCAATCCAAACAGTTTTATACAACCTGCTAGACTTGATATGGAGTGAAGTAGGGACAGGAACTTCCAACACAAAATGTAGATATACATTGGAAAGTATGGGAAAATAAACAAGTGGTCAAGCTACAGATGCAAGACAGATAAATTTATTCTGTTTGGCAATCGATTTATCAATTTTCAGGCCCACTACAGAACTTCAAGACCCTCTTTTCTGCTTCATTCAAGCAGTTGAACTGTCTTCCACTTGAGTTACATAACAGTTTCTCAGGTTACCCATGTTACGTAAATGTAGGCAGCATTGGCAGCAAATAATTACTGACAATGATAGGGGCAACCAACCACCGTTAAATGGTAGACATTAGTTAGGATGAATAATGTACTGTTGGACTCAAGATTACTTCCGTTGATAATTCGTTTTGTAAACAATTAAGGTAAAAAAAAGCTTTCCAAATTTTATTGACATTCTCCAGCTGCAAGGCTCCAAGTATTTTTTGCAGGTACAATAAATGGCAATAAATTGAGCATATGCTGCGAAACATTGCATAGTCTTTCGAAACTGTAAAGTTTCAACCTACAACCTAGCAGTCAGTCATACATTATTTGCCAGGGTATTTGAATACATTAATTGAAAATGTGTGATTGTTTTACATATATAAAGCGCAATTAAAAATAAATATGACAATTATAATGAAAAAGGAAGTAATTCATTATTGCACATGGCACACGTGTGTATGCGTTAAGGGAATGAAACCTTTAACCCAACCCTTTACTTTTAACGACCTCACTGTGAATAAATCTACTGAAGTGACAAATTTTGATCTAGAACTGAACTCAGGTTTTAAGAAATCGCTTTAAAAGAGAGGTGAACAGATAAAAACTTAGGTACTTCCAACAAAAAGAAGGCTGACTCATCTGAACTATATGGGAAAGCAATTAAGACCAGAGTAAAAAAGGAGGAAAAATAATTGTGGGGGAAATGTGGTTGATCCATATTATAGATTACTTTTACCTTCTGCTCTCTTTCCATTAACCACAACAACCATTAGCAATGCTTGCAACAGTCTGTAATAGTGTCACAGCAGAGTCCCTAGTCCCCATCGCAAATTATTTTTCTCCTTAACAAAAGATGAGTGTGTGTGTATGGTTGGCATATGGAGTGGAACGGATAAGAAAAATGTGTGGAGACTACGGAAAGGTCTTCTGTGGAACAGGAAGAAAATGATTGGGTTTTCAGCTCTTGAGATGTAGAGGATTTATGTTCTTTCCTTGGTAAAAAAAATCGGGACTTTACTTGAGCTTTATACTTACTCATTCACCGTGTTGTAAAAAAATAATATAAGTAATAGTCACACTGCTCTAAGGTTTGCCTGTCTTTGAGTCAAAAGACAATGTCGCATTGTATATCATTCCAATAACAGTACATATATAACATATATAACCTGATGTGTTACGCCAAGTTCGAGAAGCACAGAAAATAGGGAACGAGTCGAGTCGGCCTTTCATCTTTGAAAAAAGCAACGTCTTTTATTTCCTCTCTTGCTTTCTCGCCGTACATCATCATCGTCGTCATCAAGATATTTTGATATTATTTTCTTGAAGTGAAAAAAATGTCACAATTTCCGCTCCTCTTTTCCCATTCCCAATATTTATATAGTGGAAAAATGCTTTATACGACTTGAATGCGACTGACTACACAAAAATCCTTCTCCGTCTTTTTCTCTCAAGGTGTATGCTTTTTTGCCCTTTACTATTATTAGGAGTAATGGAACAGAACTCCAAAAAACTCTCTTCTTCCCTGTATCAAGTTAAACCAGGATGATCACTGGAAACAGTGGAGGAAACTGTGAAACATTAGAAAAATCTCTGAGCTTTATGGTTCCTAACTCTACAGAGGCGGCTCTACAACTGCCATAATAATAATAATACAGAAAAATCATGTGTCTTTTGCACCACTGAACTAAAGCATAAGAGCACACCAGCTCAGCTTTCTTTTCCTCATGCCGTTTAGATCTCCAGAGTTTCCCTAAAGCACAAGAAGTATGCATGTGTGTGTCTTGAAAACGATCACTTCCGTTCTGGCAATTCATCTTCTAATTCTATCCCGTCAACCCATGCAATTTCATATTCACAGTTACTCAAAAAATAGAGTTTCGCTCTAGTTTTCCTTTTAAGTCTTTACATCTACCATGTTATAAATGTAACTCCTCCACCTTTCACACAGACTTTTGTTGGCGTCGTGTTTCCACTCATATACTTATTGTCTTGGCACGAGTAGCTCTCTATTCTAAGAGCAGCTTTCCCTTCGTCAAAATTCTTATTAGTTTTATAAGACATGAGCAAGTAGTTTTTATTGTTTGAGTGACAACAATGCTTTCCCTCTGGCTTTAGCTAGAGGACCCGATAGCACAAGAACATGTCATAAATGAGCCCTTAGCTTTAAAACAGCCATTGTCAGATCTTATCATAGGCAAATAACCTGAAGTGACTGTAACTTTAAAAGTAGACAATCCAGTTAAAATTTTATTAAAATAAAATTCTATTTGCACTATGCTTCCATCCAGATACGACTATTGACTAACCGTACAGTGTACGTAAGTAAGTGGAGATGTTGAAACGTAGAAATTTTTTTGTTTAACTAAATCACCATCGTTGTACTCAGACTACAGTGAAAATATAGTACAGAAGATACAAGAACGTTGAAAACGTATGTAGGCAGGCGTTTAATCGTTTGCAAGTGTGCAAAAGGGGAACCTACTTCCCACTTTGGCAATTGAATCTCACATGAATACCTCCATCCCTTTTCCCTCTCCGCTAAGACCTACATTGCCTATTAGAGCTAAAGGGAAATCTAAATTTTTTTTAAATCCATACATGGAGTAAACATATACGAACATGCCACGGGGGAAAGGCTATGACTGTAGAAGCACATACGCAGCAACATGAATCTCGAAATGTGACAAAAAAGAAATCTAAATTTTGTTAAATCCATACATGGAGTAAACATATACGAACATGCCACGGGGGAAAGGCTATGACTGTAGAAGCACATACGCAGCAACATGAATCTCGAAATGTGACAGTAAGCAATAATGAAAAAAAAACCTTTTTCCTCCGCACATTTTAAGCATGTTGGTACTGGTACAGACATAATAAGCCATGCAATAGAATAAAATTGATATTATGGGGGAAACGAAAGTAGACGGAGAAAAGCACATATGAATAACGTAACTAACGTACAACACGTAGTATTTTCAGACTGGCTTGGCTCACTTCCCGATTACATCACCAAAGTATCATCGAGCTCAGCAATTTTATTATGGAGAACTCAAGTTTAAAAAATCAATTTATTCAGCACAAAATCGCATTAAAGTTTTTCACTGTCTCATTGGAAAGAGCAACTGTAGAGGATGTGCAAATGTCACAGAGTAACCGTTCATAAACTAAACCCTCTGTAGGTCTCCATCCATTTACTTTCATATTAAGTGTAATATGGTTGATACATATTTCTCCGCTTGTTTAGCTTTCCCATGTTATTCCTGCTACTTGGAATTTTTCATGGTAAAAAACGTGAGTTGTCAGTTGTAAGTATTTTTTTCTTGAGAAGAAAATTGAATAAGATAAGAATCTCTTAAAAGTGTGAAGCTCAATTTTCTTTCTCAGAGGACAGTATTATTATTATTTTTGCCTCTGAAAATTGGATTTCATAGAACTGTGTACGACATATTATGCTTGCATAGAAACAAGACTTTTTTACTCATGACTACAACAAAACAAGTAGGGGAAAAGGAAAAGGGAGAGGAGAGTTGACTGTAATAATAGTAAATTGGTGTGCGGAGAGACATTAAATAATCTGGGCAGGTATGATGATGATGGGGTGGTTGACTGAATATTGCTGGTGACATGATCAGCCTGTTTTGAAGGGGATATGGTGTAATGTGCAAATACACACAGAATCCTTCAAGGTGGATTAGGCTTGTCTCATGAACGTGGAAGAAAAGAAGGATAACCTATTTTTTTATCTACATAATATAACACATTGCATTTCATCACACTATTCATTCATAGTATATTCTTTCACTTTCAAAGAAATATGCTTACGTCAAGAAGTTGAGACGTGCCTGTCGCAATTCAATATTATCTTTGTTTATGAAGAGTATTCGAGTGTTTAGATTGATGTAAATTATTTCATGTTGCGATAAAGACAACATAGGAAACCGTGTTTAAGTGTGAATGAGAGTTACCTAAGGAAATGAAGATAGATGCGTAAAGGAAAGGAGTTGATTTGAAAACGATATTAAAGTAGCAAAATGAAAGTATGAAGTGTGTATGACATAAGAAAGTAAACTAGCATTTCTAACGGCTTCTATACATTTAGTACACTACGCTGGATTTTATTCACAGTTGACAGCGAAGAAAATATCTAAGAAGGATCAGGAAATGTAATTTATGTAATTTCTAAAAGTTAGGCAACATTTCACATACTTGAAAGGGTTTTTACTTATAAAAGAAGCTTTGCTTTCACTACTAATCATAAGCAGAAAACATCGGTTTGAATAAGAATTTCTCTTCCTGTAAATTACTTTTCCATCTAAATGTTAAGTTTCATTTTTTATAAAGCTTGGTATGTGCGTGCGTCACCCAACTGACAGCAACACACTTGTAAACCCTGTTTAATTTAAAAAAGTATTCAACGACAACTTTTGTTTTAACTGGTGAATATAATATATTGTGTGTCACCACATTATAAAAATAATTTATTTTAAGGGAGTATGAGAGCTGAGATAAGAAACACTATTACAAAAAGTACTTTAAATCTTTTCTAGCATGCTATCTCATTAAGAGGACACCATGCTCCAGAAAATGTCTCCATTTTACTGTTGATTAGAAAGTTCAGGGACCTTACCATTGTAGTACATGACTGAGCAAACAAATGAATAATCTTTTTTTGATGTGTCACGTAACTAAAAACGACTGTGATTCGTGTAGCCATAACGGTATACAACGTGTTAGCATGAAATGCAATTACCAAGAAGCAATTTTAGCCAAAAGGGGCAATACCATTATAGCCCATGCTTAATGATATCCTTATTATGCAAGCTACAAACCTGAAAATAAGCTCATAAAGCCTGAAGGAGAAAACTTAATTTGATATGTAGGCATGTACAAATGTGTAAACGTATGTGTGTTGTACATGCGTCAGTCATTAACGAAAGGTCCGTGCCACCATAATCAAAGTCTTGTCTATGTGTTTAAGCATACAAAAAAATAAAACAACGCTATTTTTTGCCTCCTAATATAGATTTTCTAGTATATCAAGCTAATGTACAAACTCTCCCTTAAAAAATAATTGATGACAGTTTGATTACAAGACGACGACATTTACCTACATGGCAAGTACCTACGTACTGTTTGTTTGGAAAGGTTTGCGTGCAAAAAACTAGTAGAGTAGGCGACAAGGAAAGGAGAAAGAGATGGAACGGATGTAGTAATGCAATCTTCTTTGTCCTTCTGTCATATAATTAAGGGAAAATACATGGGGTAACAAACTTGTCATAATTACACTTTCACCGTAGAAATACAGAACGTTATATAGAAGCTAAACCTACAAATTCTCCATACAACATAGGTATAAAGGTAAGCAGTCCAAAATAACTTATGTTAGAGTACAATTCTCAAATGTCTTTCACAATGGGAACCGTGTGTTTCCACACGTTGCGCAAAATGAACGTTACTGCAGCAGAAAATCTTCAAACACATTGTTTCTTTCTTGTCCCAAAACAACATTTGAAAGTTTACCACTCACTCACGTATGAGCTTATATCATTATGCCCAGTATCCCGATTAGCTTGAGGGTGTAGAAATGCTTTTGTCTCTCTCCTTTCGTGTCTATGTAAAACAACTAGAGTGAAAGCAGAATGAGACTTTTGTACAAATATTACCCAATGAGGATCGCTTTACTTTGTTCTATTCGCAATGATAATAATAATGATAATACATGGAAAGAGCGAGAATATATATATTGTCTATAATACGCATTATAATACATGACGGGATAATTTGGTTTTCTTCCCTTTTCTTTTGAGTTTCTCTCATGCATGCACACTTTTGTACTTTTACTTTTGTAAAAAGAAATACAAAGTAACATAAAGCAAATACGAGACAACATAGCTACTTCTACCACTGCTCTTGTGGAATGGAAAAGTTGAATCTAAGGCAATTTTAGAGGCTGGGTGTGTGTTGGTGATTAAAACAGGGGAAACTTCTTGTGTGGGGTAAAAGTAACAAGAGCTGAAGAAGGTTCTGCCTGAATTTACATGAGTGCTACTTTATAAAAGGATAATTATGGATTTTAGGATGGAGTCTTGGGCTTTGGTTACTATGGACAAAGTTTTGAATGGTATTATAATGACCCGACGTGCGCCCTTCAGTGGGATAGGGGAAGGCGAAAGTAGACAAAACTAGTTCCTGGTCCAGACCAAACCCACGATATATGTTGGTATACATAAAACTAATGGCAACAACCGTGTGTGTAGTAATAATGCGTTATTGTGTGCTATAGTGTTGGTTGGTTGACTATGAATGAAAGGTAGTATTCTCTTATGGTTGGTTGTTTTACATATTTCAAGCTAACAGATTATTCAAATAAAGCTTCTTATATTTTGGCCATTGTTTTTTGTGGTGGAAGAAATAACACGCTATTGATATGTACTCCAACTGACAATTACCTTAATTCATTTATTTAGTAATAACGCACTAGTTAGTTCTGTATTATTAAAGAATACTATTATACCTATCATTAATGCTTACGTTTCTCCAATATTTCTGTCTTGAAAAAAAAGTACGGACGGTTCTGTAGAATTTAAAGAATGTATGCTAGGTACACAAATACCGAAACTCATACTTACTTAAGTACACGAACCAGAATACCAGAACCTCATAATTCCGGTCATAAGGGAAAAAGCAGGGCATTTCCGGGGGATCAAATCATGGGGACAAAGTTGGCGACATCCGTACATTGGTACAATGCATACTTACATACTTAAAATTGGGAGACTAAACAAAATAACGGTAGAACTACTCAAACTCAAACTACATATATAATTTTCATTTTTATGATGTTGACCCAATCGTTTTAAAACTGGATCAACAACTTTATAATTAGACAACTCATGCACACATGACCAAAATGTTACAAAGCTTGAAAAATCTAAAATTAACTAGTCTATAAAGTGTATACTGATTTTCAGTAGCAAACTATATCTACCCCTTTTTAGCTACACTTTTCGAAGAGGAATAACTATCTACCAAGCCAAGGTAGCAAAAAAAGCTGATAGCTTAACCGTAAACAAATTTTTGTTTCGAAATAATGTCAAGCCTTACATAAACAAATGTATCAAAACAGAAAGCAAATTGCTAGAAAAATCCACGAAGGTGGATGCTCACGAAAAACTTTTCCCAAAAAAGAGGTGGTTGGATGATTTGGATAAGGAGCCTTTACATCATCTTCTTTCAAGCAATTTTATACTTGCGAGACACTCTAAAAAAATTCCTTTTTTTTAACACTTAACATTTTTTACCATCGTTAATCCTCGGATATTGCATACATATGGCTACCTTACAAAGTTAAAGAAAAAACAAATACATATTTCTTATACATACATATGAAGTTCTCCAATAAGCGAACATGGGATTGGGACTTATAATTACTTAGGTAGTTTTCTTTCTAAAAGGCGAAAAGTTGGTTTTCATCTTCCCACCTTAAGTTTAACGAAGTCTAGAACGCCCGAAACGAAACAGTGTTTTGCTAGATTGCTTGGCACTGTTGGCACAGGCAATATGGGTAAACGCTACGTCTCAAGCAAGGGCGGCCATCGTAGGAGTTGTAGTAATACCATAAATCCCAGCAAACACAACCTGAATTCAGAAGAATAAAAATAGCAGAACGAAAACACGAAACTTTTAATTCATTACAACACAAGAGACGTTATAAAAGGTAAAGAGAAAAAGCGTTGGCTGGTTGAGTCTGTTTTTGGAGTATGTATAATTTTGTTCATCAGTTTACGGAATGGATACTCTCTTGTAGTACCCTAAAGCCACATGCTTTCACTTAAAAGAAATGTAAAATGCTGTCATTTATGCAACACCATCTTAACTCTGTATAAATGTATATATATATATTACAGAAAGCCAGACAGCATATGACTGACCCACTTGACTTTTCCCTTTGCTTTCTAAATAGAGGTAAAAATAGGGAATTCGGCCATTCTAATGACTTACTTTCATCTTACATTTTTTCTGTTCAGCTTTATAAGACGGCCATTGGAACGCATACATATATGCCAATTTACTCGCAAAAGAGGTACAGTCTTTTAAAGAGTTTCTGACGTAAGCCGTCACTTTTTTTTAGTTATTATTTATTATTAGATTAGCTTCTTCATCGTAATTGCATAACTTGAGAAGATAAAGGCTACATGGATATGGATCGTTTAACATATTATGTATCTTCATAGTCTATAAATGTGCGATGCACAGTTGTAACTTTCTCCATACTGCTGTAGAAAACATTTTTTGGAAAAAAGGTGCTTTAAATTAGATTCTGCTCATTAATTTTGAAAGCGGTTATTAGCCTTTCACGAGGGCTATCTAAAAGTTTTGGCCAAACCATGTTTAATATATTGAATACTAAGGTACCATGTCCAATTTACATATAATCCAATTATTCCCAACTTAAAAATACATCTTTTAGTGGTTTTTGTGTTTAAATAAGATGTGAATAGAAAAACAGATTTTGTGTGTGAAATTTCTTGAAAGAGGTTGAAGGAGATTCATGATAAGAAAAGGAAATCTTCAATAAAATGGATACTTTTTGCAGCCCTTTACTCCCTAAGAAATCTTAAGTAGCCCACGGTGAAAGCTTACTTTTATATCTCATAATCTTAATTGAGTAAATGTAGAGTTTAAAAGGGCATATGCGTGCTGAAATTAAGCATACTTCATTAATTTTCATGTAACCACAAGGCTCAACACCGTTTTTCTCTGAAGGGAATAAAATAGATGTGAGTCTGTCCGTTTCACATCTGCACGATCATGCATCTGTAGCAAAACAAGGTAGCAATATTACATCCCAATTGTGTGGCAGTGCAAAGAGCCCAGAAAAGAAATGCGTAAACTCGTTCTACTCCATAGTATAGAAACACGAAGAAGAGAAAGTAAAAGAAGAGAAAGTTGCTTATACGCAACTATCAGACTTTTTTTTGGCGAAGGTTTTGCTCATTAATAAATTAGGTGGATCCCTTAGCGATGAATGCAGAACGCGTATGTAGTACAATGTTATGCAGACCCGAGTAATGATAATGATTCCAATATACATTGCCTATGTTATTAGATACGTATTATGTGTGCGGCAACAATCCTTAGGTATCTGGAGAAAACTGGACGCTTTTACTTGCCATGGTATGATGTTTGTGTATTTTGTGTAATCCTTATTAAACCTACTTTCTCTCACTACCAAACACTGCTACAGGGAATCTTTATTGAGAAGAAACAAAAATAGTGGTTTCTCATCATAGCACGGAAACGGTTTTTATATATACTATGAAGGCTGAACCTGCACTCATTCACTACTTCAGTTTATATTAGTTTTGCCAATGTGCCAGAGCTTATTGGTGAATATATACTTTCCCCAGATAGAAGTTGACTTGATCAGCTCATTTATTTCGTAAAAACAGGCATGGTGGAGCAGGTGTTGGCCTTTCTCTTTCTCGCTCATAATGGACTAATAGCTTGTAACCATGCATGACACATACTATTTTGGTAGAGTGCTTTGCTGCTGTAAAAACATGAATGCTACTATCCACCATAAATACTGTATAGTATGTGTAAAAACTAGCTTTTTCTATACGATACGGATATTCACAAAAGTGCCTACAGATCTTTAATTGGGTGAGTCCTTTGTAAAAACAGACCTCATTGGAAACCTACAAGTGGCCACGCCACGAGACTGCCAAATATACAATGTATCAACATTTCCCAGATTAAAAAAGTAATTTTTGAATTTTCTTAAATTTTGTTGTAAGGTTTGTTTGAAGACCACACCACATCTCTTTGGCCTAAGCTATGCAGCATGAATAGAAATGCTGTTTACTTTATCTCATATTAATTTCTTTAGTCGTGATCAAAAACTTGGTTTCGGGATAGGAAGCAAAAGTCACAGTTTTTTACCCAAATATTAAATGCATGAATTTCACAATGGCTATCTGTACAACCAAGATTCTTTCACGATTCATGCTATGTTTCCAATGGAGTTGTCAAATGTGTAATGAAATTTGCGAGGAAAGGAAGAAACTATAATTCTAACTAACTATCGAAAGCTTCACGTATCAAACAAATACATGAGTTAAAACATACATAATGCGAGGAACATATACATATAACATAAATTTTCGTACCGATCCAGGAAATCTCCTTCAAAAATTGACAGATGGCCTCCAATATCGTACACGTGTGTTTTCTGTAGTATTACTCCACCAAAGACAAACGACACGTAAGTTTCAAGCGTGTTAATGAAAACGCATGGAATGAGATGATGTGTGATGGGATGCGTGATGTAATTGGCAAAGACAACTCACCGCTATCAAGCTCCTGTTCGGAAATGTAAATGAGTAAATGGATGACTGAGCGATTTGTATACGTATCACTGGGACACTGTTGTGTGTTCCGTTACGTTTACGTCTAGATATTCGGCAGAAGATTTTGTATTATATTGTATCACCCTAGAGCTGTCTTTATTTGTCAGTGCAGTGCCTGTGGGTTCTCTCATAAGTTATTCACCAATCGCCGAAATGTCATCACGACCTACAGTATCATCATCCAGTATGTCATTGACAGAAATTCAGTAGTAAAAAGTAGTGTGATGGAAAACCTTTTTTCATTTTCAAAGGTGTACAATGGACCACGTGAAGAAATCATGACTGGAATGCATTCATATAGGACCTAATTCACAAAAATTCACTAGAATGCAAGTTTGGTTTGACTTTACCCTTTCCAAAAGATTTACAACCTTGTGCAACAAAATCTTAGACTTTTTTATGCTATGCACACATACAGTTAGACTCACTCAACCCGCACTAAATGCCAATATTTGCACAAAGGATTTTGGTTGCTGCATCAAGTTCGCTTTTTTGTTTGTACAGGTAGTTTGGTTCTTGCTGGCAGAGAGGAAATATTTATATTTTGTGTTATGCAACATAGGCCTTCTCCAAAGAAAACACTGTCTCGACCAATCTCAGCAAACCTCTGGGTTTATCTTTTGGATTTCGATACACCACCATGGTTAACCTTTTCTAAATACTATAATCTGATGCACAATTTTCAGAACAGTTCATTGCCTGGACATGCTCTACTATATAATTCACCAGAGATATACCCTACTACATAATACGAATGACACTGGTACAAAATGTCACATAAACTCCAGTTTTCGGTACACCCTTCATTTCATATCATTGAAATATACATGACGGATTTCAAAATACTATTCTGGGGCAATTGTGACTCTTCAGATAAATCAGTTTTGTCAAACATAACTAAATAGTTAACAGGTTAAATTAATTTTAAACACTTGAACACGCAAAAGAAAACTAACACTGTATGAGTAGCAGTAGCAACAGATTCAATGAGCTAAGAAGCTATGCACACAACGTTCACGACAACGTTTGTCTGCAACTTACTCTAGGTGAAAGGGAAAACCCGTTTCCTACGAAAGCAGAAATAACATTGCTGAGCTATTCTGGGTTGTGTTGTTGTGAGGACAGCAAGAGTACGCTCGTCTTAGCACCTCCACTGTTTTCACACAACTGCAAAGCCTCTCTCGAGTTGCTCTGGGTATATAAGTGCAAACCTCCACCATTATCACACAACGTACACAGTTTTATACGCTGGCGATGAGAAAGCCGGGGCTCTATGTAGAACTCTGCTTCTGCTTTTTATTTCCTTTTTCCCCTTTCTCCCGTCATTGCCAGACAAAGCCGAATGGTTCGACACTGTTGACGTTGGAAAAACTACTAGACAAACTATTAAACAGTATACGTATTGTAGGATATAACAATGTAAGGGATTATGAGTATAGGCATAAATATTTTTGTTGGAAACAAAGGGCCAAGCACATGATGCTAAAGTACAATGCACCTTTTACTATTGCTTCTATAAAATGTCAAAAAACACTAAATAAAACATGTAGGTATGAGCTAATGCATCTATGCGTGCATTGTACCATGTACTATGAAATTATAAATTATTATAAACTACGAAAAAATCATTATAAAATGTGAATGAGGGAGTGAAAAAATATGGACACACAGAAAATATGGAAATCATTATACTTAAAAGGACTTAAAAGTATGCTTTGACGGATCCAGTACAAAAAATATGTTTTTATTCTGATGATTGGCTACACTCATATTCTTGGTAAATACAGCTTAATCAAATTACTATTATTATCAAGTAATTTATACAGGAAAGTATTTAGTGCATGTTCAACCATGAACCTTGAATAAGCAAATCATATCACACCATCATAAAACTACTAAGTTTTGCTGTAAAACATGGATATGACTTTCCGTATACTTCACGCAACAATTTTTAACTGTGGTGCTTTGGGAAAAGTTTTTTTTTGGCTTGCCCTAAAAGAATTTGAGGAAAAAATGAAGACAAAAGAAAGTTTGTAGAAAGTACAAGAATCTTTTGGGATTTTATTAGGCGACCCCCTGCTTTCAAAAGCACTGCACTTTACGATTACTATATAATGCATACTAGGCATACTAGGGACTATCGTAGTACAATCAGAGATTTTTGAGCTTTCATCATACTCTAGCTAACATTCTTTCTTTTAAAAGTCAAATGAATCATACGTAGAGCGTTTCCTAAGTTTTGGTGTCTCTTAATGAAGCTATTGCAAAGTTTGTAAAATAGGATTTAAATTTAAATATATATTATTCTTCTCAAATAAAATAAGCCAACACTTCCAAAAAACATTAACTTGCGTACACTTTTATATCTACTAATAACTTATAGAGTAGTCATAGAAAATAAATACATTTGAAAGTGAAGTAAACGAGATCCTGAGAGTATTTTATTTAAAAAAGTTACACAATTATTCATAAGTTCTTTCCTTTCTTTTATGTGTAGGAGTGGAAAATAATACTGTAAATCATAACGACTGGTAAAGAAACTAGATGGTGTAACGTAAAAGAGTAACTTCCGTGAGCAAAGAATAAAATGCAGAGAAATTGCATAAATTTCTTTTATGTGTAGGAGTGGAAAATAATACTGTAAATCATAACGACTGGTAAAGAAACTAGATGGTGTAACGTAAAAGAGTAACTTCCGTGAGCAAAGAATAAAATGCAGAGAAGTGGCATAAAATGTCTAAAGTGTAATAAATAACTAAATCTGACGAAGAAATGAAACGTTCGACTTCACATGGAACGTCTCAGTTGACCTAGAGGCTTCAAAATCAATCGAGTGGAGTGTTTAAATACAGACAGACACATGAAACTAGAACCATTAACTTTCATGCATTACAACACGCTCACAGAATTTGATAAACCTCTACAAACGTTACAAAGATGATACAGTAAATTGAAATATATTCCGGTTTCTAATTAATTTTGAGACTTATTGTTAGTACGGCAAATCATATTTACAAAAAACTTCTCATTCTCAAGTACTCTCCTTTAGGTGTCTTATGTCTCAATTTCCTATCTGAGTCATATAGATATATTACTACGTACAAACACTAAAATTTGTTTTATTTGTTTGATCCGTTTAGTTATACAGTTATCAAGCATATCAGATACACGGACAGACAAACAAACAAAAGAAAACTTGAAGACTACATTCTTGGTATAATCAACCAGACGAAATTGACTTTGTGAGAACAGTTTTATGAATATTCCGAGAAAACAGTCACAGTGATAAAAAAATTGTTGCAACATTAGGAAAGAATTTTGCCTGTGCCACACCAGCAAAAATAAGTTTTGTGTTGGTTGAGATGTCTCCATTAAATCCTCATTAAAGAAATGGACTGCCATAAAAATCAGTGCTTGCATGCTACTAGTACTCCATGCAGAATATGTTTACGATCTTGCAATTTTTTACTAATGTTGTTGTATACTGGGTGAAAATATAAACTACAGGACATACACGGTAATTGCTTGAAAATCCGGAAGTAGACATAGTTGCCAACAAATGTACAAATATGCAGGTTCATATAATATGACAAATGAGGAAAGTGTGAAGGAAAGAAAAGAGTGAGTGAATGGCCGGATACGTATAAAAGACGAGGAAAAAAAGAAAGCTCAGGACTAATGCCCATTCATATCCGATCAAGGACTTACTCACAAGTTGAAACACTTTCTACGTTTTTCACATGAAAGGTTGCTTAAGCCACATCAAAAAAAATGTCGTAAACTTTCATTTGGACTGTCGCGTGAATGCTTTCCTCTAGTTCACATGAGTTTGCCAGGCACGCATATATCCCACGCATGCATATAAAATAGACGCTCTGAAGAATAAGTGCCTTTACCCTTCACCCTTACATACCTAATATGCAAATAGTGTGCAAAATGCAAACGTGTATTGTGTTCGAAAAGCATGACGCATACATTAAGATTTGTATGCATTCACAGCGGAAAATTCTGTTTTACTTAAACTCTCTGTAACTGTCAGCGTAAAATATCTTTTGTGAGAATTTTCTCCAAGAAAACAGTGCATAGTGTCTAAACCTGTTCAACTTTCGCACTCATTCACAATACAATACGTCTTTGAATTGAATTCAGTTATTCATACTTTCACTCAGATTATCATACGCACATGTATGCATGTATGTATATTATATACGTAGAAGGTCTCATAGTCAAAATTCAGGAAGGCAGCACAGGATGGTGTATTTTCTTAATACTGAATTCAATACAAGTATATCATACAAAGAAGAAAGTCCATGAAATGCGCTTTTTGGTTGGTTTAATGTACAAAAGGAACACTATAGAAAATCAAAAGAATGGTTGAGGAAGAATAAAAAACAGGCGAAACAAAGTGAAAAAAAACATGAATCAGGATTTTTGCAAATCTAAAGGGGAAAATGTTTCTTTTTTCTTCAGAATAGTTTGCTACTGAGCGTGAGACAGAGAAAGAAAAAGGTTTAAGAGAAAGCAAGACGAAGAATCAAACCAGGACTGTTGGCATATTTATTCTTGAAGGAAAAGCTTTAGAGTTAACTTTCACCTGCTGTGGGGAAAACGGCATTAGAAATAGTGGAAAAAAGCAATGAAGTGCTAAAGGTCTTAGCACTCTGATAGGAATCTTTTTTCTCTGTATCAATTTTTCTCTCCTGATCCTCTCGTCAAGTTAAAGCCATTGGGAAAGATTGTCTTTTGTAACCGTATGTTTTATCAATAACACACACATTCAAGTTGGTAGCTTAGTCACTTGCCCCAATGTATTTTATACGTATATTTGCCTCTATGTTCGTTTAGTTTATATTCCATATGAATGTACATATTTGTATTATACGATACCACCGAGACACCAAGAAGAAAAACTTGCCCTTTTTGTCAATAACTATTTCTCTTTGAGCAGTGAGAGAAAAACATTTTACATTAGCTTTTTAAAACCTGGGCCATCAATACTTTTGACTGGAATCAATAAGACAAAAACATAAACTCTAACGCTGATTTTAACTTTCAAATACTTATCCTGTCGTCGCTCATTTTTCTTTCTCCTGTCCTATGTGTTAGCCGAATGAGAGGATATACCGGCATACCATCTTAAAACCTTACTGCGGCTATTGTATTAGGTACATATTATATAAGAGCATATATATGTAGCATAAACTCTACGAAAAAGGGTTTCGATGTAGTTTCTGATTTGGACAAATGACAGTTTGACTCCTGCTATTTATTTTAACATACGAAGTCATTCTTGACTTTAGCTTCTTTGCAGGGAGCTATATTGGGCAGTTAAATATACTTACATGCTTACAAACTACATGAATAGTATTTGATATTTATCATGGTTATGAATATGAAGAATTTAGTAGGACAGAACTCAGGCAGTTCTTACTGCAAAGAAAAATGTACAATATTTGCTGAGAAAATAAAACCTATTTGGAAAGTTGTATTCATGCATATAATGCGAATTGCGAAGATCTATTTACATTTTGTTCTAGATTTCAATTTGCAGTTACATAACACATATATTATAGTGATGGTGCAATAGTTGAATATTTCTAAGCAACACAAAGCTGATTAAAGTATATATTAAGATTCAAAATTCTCAAACTTACATGATGTGATGAAGTAATACAAATTCATAAAAAATGTGAAAGCTACTGTTTCAAGCCATGCTTATCTTTGGATATGTAAATATTGTGTGTAATGTACATGAGAAATCAGGAAGACAAGTTCATTTGAAACCACTCAGTGATTTGTTTTATTCTTTCGAAGCATATTACTATTTACATGAGTTTTGCACAGCTATACTAATAATGTTTGTATGAAATTCCTCCTATAATGATGCTACATGTGACTTGTATGTGTACTTAAAAAAAGATAGCAAAAGTTTCACTTTAGTTAAATTGTTCAAATATATTCAGCTATCAAATTTGACACGAAAAACTACTTTTTTTGCATTTTCCTCAATCAAAGAAATATATGTCCATCAAAATGAAGCCTGGCGTCAGCAACTTGACATTTTTACAAGGTAAGCAACTTATCCTGCCAATCAGGGTTACTCAGACATCTCCTTCGGTCGGTTGAAGTGTGTGCATGCAACTATTTGTCTAGGTCTAGGTACATGTATGTTTTTACGGATACTACATGCAAATTTGCAGTGTACTGCTTTCTCCTTACAGCCTCTGCAAGAAAAGGGATTTTTGGTTCCATTTTCTGTGTAAGATTTGTTACAATTTGACAAAGTATAGTGTGAATTAAACACTGCTTGGAAGGCTGCCATTCAATTTGAAAAACTTTAGCTATGCAGCATTGCTCATTTAGGTAAGACTTAAGGTCTACGGAAGTTTACACAAGCTCATCGACCGAAGATATAACCGAACTTTATGACCATAAATGACCTTCACTAGGTTAGCACTAGTAGACTTTCATTATGTTACCCGTTTAAGGTAAAAACAAAAAAATTCTGAACTATATTAATTCAATTGTTTACAGCCTAATAACGTATGTAAGTTTATATAATTATCATCTTTATAGTCTATTCGCTATATTTGAGATGAAGTCATTAATTTTTGCATGAGTAGCCTGTTTAAGAATCCCTTAATAGTTCAAGGAGAGGAAATACGCATGTATGTTGAAAGTCGAGGTCTGGTTCACAAAACGTACACCTGAAGTCATTACAGCAAGCAGCAAGTTCCACATATCGTTTAATCTTTATTATATATTGTATCCATTTCATTCATTAGGTGTAAAAATATACATAAATGTTTGCAGCAAACAGCTATTAAAAATACTTACATACGATGCATAATAATGGTCAACATCAGCTCAGCGTCACAACATTTTTTCACCAACATACATGACTAGATGATTTTATTTTAACTGCAAAAACTAGACTAAAGTATTTTGAAAATAAATTATTTCTTATTAATAAAAATTGCTTATCCTCCTTCGTTACTTTTGATAAAGCCTTTGCGAGCTTCAACATGTTCCCATTCGGTATAACGTTTAACGTTGATCATTCACATACACTGGCTTATTATTGAGAATAAATTAAGTGAAAGAAATTGCTACCAGGAGTTACTGATGACTGGGTAGGTAAAGTACGAGATAAGATGCTAAATTTTCAAAAACTTGCTAGAATAGATTATAAGTAAGTTTGGTTTATCAATTATATCCTTTAAAAATTACAAAAGTTCACAAAAATAAAAGGAACAAGTTAAGTGGCTGATTACTTTTAAAGGTGTTACATAAACTGAGAAGTACTTTTTTAAATTGAGCTTTACCACATAAAACGCTGAATGTCATTTGAGTCTGGCCATTTAAATGGTTTATACAAGAATAAATAAACAGTGCATATATTGACAACACAACTTATCCCAAACTCAAGAAACAACTCTAACCACGTTGCATTTCTAAATGTCATACGTGCAAACAAGTACGCTGGAATAAAGTACCGAAACTCCATGAGTAGCTGTGGAACAATATTTATAGCTGTACATATAAAGTATGTGAACAAATAA
>JAHZNG010001064.1:0-25043 GCA_027744375.1 Orchesellides sinensis
ACAGCACACAAACATTAAAATTATTTACGATTGTTATTTTTAAGTAACAAAATATTTATGATCCACAGAAGTATAATCGATTTTCGAGAACATGGCTATATAAATCGAAAATAAGACATTGGCTGGTTGATTTACGACAGTTAATCGTAATAATAGTCACCATATTATCTTGTCTTCCATGGATTTTTATTTTTTTTGAATGGTTATTTACAACTAGTATGCATACACTAAAAGAAGCTTTTATATTTACATTATGCATGTATGTCGTCCGCAATATTATTCTTACATTAATTATGCTTCACGCTTAATACCACATTTTAACTTATACCTGGTGTCCTTAAATGATGACCTTAACTCTTTAACAATAACAATTCTCTACAGTTTATGCGCTAAAGCTCTACTGATGTTTGGCTACCGCTGTTGAAAAGTTTAAGTTTACTGCGTATATACTACAAAATATCTGGTATTTCTGGTCCTTTCATTTAAATATTTAGAGCAGTTTAAATTTTCATCACTAAAAATGGAATGATCAATGCACATGTAGACAATGAACATAATAAGTATACATTATAACAGCTCAATCCAAATGCAACAAACGCCCTTATGCTTCCATTGCTAAATACCTTTACAGGTTGAACATTTTAACTATTACTAGTTGCGTTGCTTGACTTAATTCTCAGTAATTACAGTAGAATATTTTATATTTATAATATTAGTAGGACCGGAGTATTCAAAAGGAAGAGTTAATTTTATAGGACCCTGCCCATTTTAGCAAAAGAATCTATATGGATTGTATCATTACCAGAGATTACTTTAAGAATTATGTGCTGGAAGTGGGAATCCAAGTGAACGGGCATCAAGTCGCATTAGTGCCTCTGACAAATCTGATTGTTGACTTAAAAGTGAGTTGAGCTGATGATGAGAATGGTGATTTAGCGCAGGGTGACCGTGGTGAAGATGATGGGGGTTTGGCATAGAATGAGAAAGATTTCCACCTTGGCCCAAACCTGTGTCCATTCTATGATGTTCTGGAATACGGTGGTGACCTCCGTGTCCATTTGAAAGGGAGCCAGTGTGGTTGCCTGCCGTTGCTGCATGGTGGCCACCTTGAGCGTGTTGAGAGATCATGGCATTCATATGGTTAGCCATTATACTGTCTCCGTTTGGTCCATTATGTCCAGTGTTGTTGTTGTTAGCTGAATTTGGACTTGATCCACCATTTTGGTTTGCATGTGCGTTACCTCCTTTTGGGTGATTATTGTTGTTGTTTGAAGAATTGTGATTTTCTACAGCTATGCGTAGGGCTTCAGCTTGAGAACGAAGTAGCGCTTCTGCTTGCATTCTAACATCAGGAGACATCATTTCACCAGAATTTTGATGATGAATCAGATTTCTTAAATCGTTTGTTGCTCCGCTTCCTACAGATGGGGCTGATTGCCCATTTGGACCACCATGTGAAAGCATTGCTGCCATTTTCATCGCATCTTGCAACTTGGTGGAAGATTGAATCATGCCATTTTCGCCACCAATCATTCCATGGTGCCCGGGATGGTGATGACCGGGTGGTGGCAAATGAGGCGGATGTGAGTTTTGATGATGTTCATCTCGTGCAACGTTATTCGAACTGTCTCCTGAAGTGTTATGTCCGCTCATTCCAACACTATCGTAATCTTTTGACCTGGCGTCAGCCCCGTTGTTGCCATTGCTTGGATGATGTCCACGAGTCAACTCTAACGGACCGTTACTTACAGGGCTGGCCATATTCATCCGAGAATGCTGTAGTCCAGCAGGGTGAGAAAGAGCAGAGTTGTTATCAAGGGGCGAACTGAGACGGCCTGAAGATTCTGAGCCAGATGGAGACGGTGGCATTGGGAGCAATGTGCTCAAAGAACCATGCTGCAGTCCTTGGTTCTGCAAAAATAATAATTATATTGATTGGTTGAGCACTTACTTATAATTGCATAAGAATGTATTCAATGTAATAATTATCTACAATTAACAACTAAAGCTTCCATATTAACACCACCGTCAACGCCTGTTGTACATGAAATCATATAATCAAATAATGCTTTTACCTGTTGGTTTCCACCAAAGTGGTGTCCACCAGCTTGGGCCATAGCTGCTACTGCAGCTGCAGCCAAAATATTCTCTCGTTCTCGCCGTTCGGCAGCAGCACGGCTGAGTGTGTACTGAGCTGCGAATTGATGCTTTGGATCCATTCTCATTTGCTCCATATGTGTCAGCAATCCTAAAAGAAATGATCATAAGATTTCATTATAATTACTGGTTTCATTTAGTAGAAGGGGTATAAGTAGAGTTTCGGAAGCAACTTTTGAAAGATTGCTTACCATTTTCATGAGTAAAAACTGCCTGACACACGGGACAAGGCCACATTCTTAAAGAAGATCCAAGCTGAGCCGTTTCTGGATGACAGGTAAGATGCTTACGCAAGCTGCCCTCGTTAACATAATGCTTTCCGCATACTGGACAAGGATGATTTGCGGTGCGTCGCTTTGCTACAAAAATAGTTTGCATAATGTGTTATTTTTTAAACACAAATAAAACCAGTAGAGTACAATATTAGCTATAGAGAATGACCAAATTATTATGGAGCTTACTTGCAACACCAGATGCATTGGGATCTTTATGAGTATGCTTCATGTGGTCCATCAAAGCTTCACCTCCGTAGAATGGTTTGTGACAAATAGGACATGTAACCAAAGTTGGTCCTCCAATCATTCCTGTATGCTGTTGCTATAAATTAAATCGAAAAACAAAGCGATTAAATTTAGAGTATCAAAATAACCACTTTTACATAAATAATACTATTATCACAGTAATATGCAGTCATCTCAGGCGTGCCTTAGTAATAAGTAAAACTGGAATGGCCTAGGAAAAAGCTGGAGCAATATTTGATAAAAGCACAAACAGCTTTATTTTTATCGAAAATGCTGCATTGCTCAAGGGAAAGATTTTCTACGCACTAAAAAAAGCAAGTAGAAAACTCAGATTCAATCACTAAAACGTACTACGTCAAATGTAAAAAAATCATGCAAAAGTCTCATATGAAGCAGTTGTAGGTTGTAATGGCCATTATACTACAGTTCTCTCAGGTTTCAGAAATTGGACTAATAATCATAAAAATGGATCAACGATCTACTACAATCAAATTATGTATGGCCATTTAGACAGCAAAAACGAAAGTGTGCTGTTACATTTTTGGTCTAACGCCTTTCCCTGGGTTCCAATCACAGATTATGTGTAACACAGTAACACATACGTACACCTGTATGTATATGTATATATATATATGTGAAAATATGAGTTGTTACATATATATGTCCCATGTCCCATACATTCTTTTTTGTTGTGGAGAAAAGCGCAGAAAGCCATTTCTCAATTAAACGGATTCGCGTGACGGTTGGTCATCCTGAGTAAATCATTTGATATCACTTACAAGATGAAAATGCGCGTTTATTAAGAGATCATGAATTTAGTAAAAACATGGGTTTGCACTGCTAAAAAGTTGTTACGTGTGAGGGAGAGACTTGCTACGCCATATTTGTTTACAATATGTAAAGTGACTTGCTTAACGACGTTTTAGCAGCATGAACCTACAATTTTACTGAAATTTTCACTCAGCAGGACCTCTTGTTCACAATAAAATTTTCCTCATTTTTCCATTGAGTCAACGTAAGCTTTCGACAAAATAGTGTCATGCCTCGTTTTCTTTCCTGTGTAGAAAATGAAGTGCTAAAGCAGAGTTGGGCCTCGTATTTTTACGCACGATACGCTTTTGAGTCAAACATGACACACAATCATTACATTACGCATTGATTTTGTAATTAAGGCTGACCAACCGCCAAACCATTAAAGGCAATAAACATTTTTAAATTTGCGTTTCAAATCACGTCCTTATATTTAGGCAGTTAGGTGGATCTAAAAGTGGCATTACTAAGCTTAAAGTAATAAATGCGATCACAACCAAATTTAATGGATTAATAAGTAATTTTGCTTCTTTCTTTCCTTTGCATAAGCATGTATGGTTAAAACAATCCAGGGTAAGGCAAAAAAATGTGTTTATGAGCAAATATTGCCTTACAATAATAATTTGAAAGCATCTGAAATGAGCACGTGAAATGATTTGTGACTGCTGTGTCCTTTGCCCGCAACGAGGCCTTAACTCTAAAGCAACCCAAATACTTCAATTGAATGGCAAGTTTACACCACCGCTATCCTATTCCGCTAGAAAAATAACGATAGCTGAAAAAAGGATTGTGACTATTACTTTAAAACAGCTTAATTACAGTTGGTTATATGCTTATTATTTTATCATCATTAATTTAAAATAATTATAGGGTAATACTCAGCCTACTCATGAGCTTTCATAATATTGAAATAGGGAATGTGTAATTAAATATTATTTCTTTGTTTAAAAACCATACAAATACACGAAACCATCATATTTTACTTCGTAAAAAAAGTCTTTGGCATATGTATGTATATGTTACTATATTCATGCAAGTGAACTGGCTGCAAGATATGGAGCATTTATAGTAGGACCTGATCCTTTGCATTGACTTCTCGTTTTGCCTTTGTTCATCTACAAAAACTTGAGGGAATCACGGAAGCTTCATTTATAGCGTGTTCTGTAAAAAATATGCTGTGTTTTTAAAAACCACCGAGGCTGTGTAATTAGATAGCGACAATATGGCAGGACTGATGACTGGGCAATGGCTAGTAGAAGTATTATGCATGAATAAATTTCATTTATTTACTGCTCTTCATATAGTTTATGTCATGCTTTGTGCATTCGACAAGAAAACATTTCCTCAAGATTCACAACATAAACGCAAAATACAGAATCCACTCTTCCGTTGCCATTTTAAAACCATTCATAATACATCTCTTGAACCTTGATGCATCTTGTAAATTCAAAGCATGTAGATGTAATGTCCCTTTGTCAGAAATAATTAAGTTGTTTAGAGTGCATCAAAGTGCACCGTAAGCAATGTCCGAGAAAATAATGTTTATACATTTTGTACATGTATACGTACCTATTATGCATTTTATACACATCCGGTCAAAGTCATACTTATGTACGTACCTATTTTAAAGCTAGCAAAGGACAAGAAAAAAGGTTGAACAGAAGCTGAACTGATGTTGATTATTCGTATGCACGACATATATATATATATGTTATGTGTGTATTCATTGTTCTCAGTTCTCAATGAGAAGGTACGCACTCAAATGTGTACCATCTCTACTAATAGCAAGTCATAAAAATCCTTTTGGATACACACACATATATTTTTAATGTTCTGTCATCCTTTCAAAGCGAAAATTACTGCCTTATGTTTAGAGTGGTGTTATAGCAGGAAGGAAGAACGATTGGGTGTTACAGAGACCAACCGTTGGGCTTGCTCCACCTCAACTGTCGCCTTGTTGTTGTACTTTGGATTTTTTCTTGCACTTTTTTTCTCACCATTTAAAGAATTAATGTTATTATTGTATATAAGGATACACTACAGCATCTCCCATGGCCTAATTATAACCAATATTTTGTTCATCATCCTCAAAAACAAAATTCAAATGCAGTCATCATAACCCATCCATCGTTTTAAATCTAAACTAAGAACTTAGATTTGATACACTATACTGTGTGTATGTACATGAAATTAAGAAGAGTCATGATTTTGTAAAATTATTGTTACTTTGCTGACGTTATTGCAGTAAATTTCAACACTCATCGGTACTAAGCATTCAAAAGAAGCAATGAAACTCAAATTTCATAGAGACGTGGATTTTGCTAATTATTTATGATCACATATAATAAAATAGGCCCTTATCATGTTGTGTTCATTTACATCACTGAAATTCTAGTAGTGAATCAAGAACAAGTTAGTTTTAGCATCCATTCTCATCAAAACGCTGGATAACTTCCAATGATAAAGCGTCATGATAAGTGCATGATTACAAGACTATTAAGCTCATCAGCTAGAACGAGACAATGCACATTTCATTACAAACGGAAAAGGTTAAGAAATAATGGTCTTCCTTTATGGTAAGCTTTTAAGCAATGAAACGAGAGATATGAAGAAAGACGATATTATGGGTTTTTTTGTAATAAAGGCATCTGCCTAACTTTTTGCACGTAGTGCTACTTTCATTGTAACATTATTATAATGACCTGAAAGCATGTTACCTTTACGCTTAAATGCATAATATTGCAAGTATAATTTTACTTGTTGCCGTACGAATTTGCAACTTTTATTGTCAAGATGTTCACTTGCTAACCCAACATAAAATATGTTTGTGCAGTGGACTGAAAACTGGATCGACAAGTGGTTTTTATTGTGATGTGATATAAGGATATATGTACGTGTGCATTTGTTAGCAGGACAGGAATATTTTCTGATAGAAGCTCTTATGAAAAGAAAGGACATGCTTCTATGTAAATTTGCATCTCGTTTAAAGTGCAATAATATGAGCAACAAAAATAGTTTCCCTTTAAGGCTTAAAAGACAAACGGTGAACGACATAAAAAATGTCAGAGTCTGGCACTGACAACTGCAAGGATGTTGTGGATGGTTAACTTGCATCCTTGCATTGTATTGCACACATGTCTACTTTTGCCAATACATGAGCCTCAAGGTAAGACAGGAAATGACAGAGTCAATTGACCAAGTTCATATAATACCTAATTTACCTTCCGAAACAGGTAACGCAGCAGTTACTACAACATGTACCATGTCAATGACAATCCAACAGTGTACCAGGATGTATTGTGATACATGTAAATGCCTTCCTAAAACTTCCATCGTACTTGCTACCAAATTGTAAATTACCAAACAGTCAACTATTAACTACAATTTTAATCAGAGTTTTCTACGTCTATTTCGTAGTGTGCAGTGGAGGTTGCATGATAACTTTACAGACCTCTTCCCTTCTAAGAATAAAATCTCGTAAGAAAATCATTTGGGTAGGTACTGAATAATATTAGATTCAAGCATGTACTTGTCAATCAACACAGCCGAGTCCCATGCCCAACAGGGCAAGCAACCTGCGTTCATCATGATCAGGCTTAGCTATTATGCTTATATTGTATATGGTATTCCAGCAGGTCAAGATAAGCTAATCAGTGTGAGAAATCATAGCAAATGTACAACCCAACAATTGTAATTTTCATTAGGCAAAGCGGAAACTCTTCAATACACTACTTTGTTCAATCAGGGAAATCTTCAAGCCCACTATTATTTGCTGTAGATAAATGCTGACCATCTAATTAGCTTTTTAATAAGTTTTACATTAAATTGCATAATATGTGGAAAAGGCTTCTTGCGGTTTAACATTTACATACACAAGAATGAGAAGTGCAGATAAATTATCCTTGATACTGATACATTGTTAAATTATCGAATCAAGTATGACTGGGAGGCGTAAGGTATCCGCTCTTCAGTTTATCAGTAAGATTACCTACTGCGTCAGCTTGTTAAGTTTAGAGGATCTGTTTAAAAACACGAAGAAAAAACCAGGTGTTGATGGATTTCGGATGATTTTCTCACCTGAGTTAGTTAAAAAGCAACCTAATGTTATTTTACACGTACGCATCTGTATAATGAACTGCTTCGGTTTACAAACACTGAAAACTCTTAAATCTTTAAAAATGTAATTAAGATGTTTCTTGTTAGCCAGAACAACATAGGCCCAGCTTGATCAATTCATTAGCGTCCGATGGGAGGTCAACAATTTATATATTAATTTATTTGAAGGTGAGCTAAATTCTCACTATTCAGTCTACACATGCTCAACGTTTAAAGGGCTCCTAGTGTCTTACCATGATTGAGTGTTGAGATAAAAGATAGGTAGAGATAGAATGAGAGAGAAAGGAAGAGTAAGAGTATACGTAAAAGACAACAGGAAGTGCGCCTCAAATGCTGTGGTAATCTATGACGGTAGCTCGTTTACATAATATACCAAGAGAAGCCAAAGCCAACTTGAGCAAATATGCACTACATTGGGCAAATGGTAACACCGCAGTGATAATCCATATCCACTTGGTGTTTTCTGGTAAGGAAAGAAGAGGATTTTTAAAGATGTGAATAATTGACCAGCTCTACTTCAATAAGAAAACGAGTATATTTCCGTACATGTGTGAGTATATCATACAATCTTCCTAGTCGGGATACCGTCCTAGCAATGGAAGTTATCACTGTGACTAGTTGTATACAATTAAAGGTGTAGATAATATACTAGATAATACCAAAAACAGAAAAAATTAAAACTGTAGAGTTTTCTGCATTACTTGCTTTCATATAAATGTCTGATACACGTAGTATTGTTATACATCATGAACAGTACACGACTCTCATTTGATTCTCTAAATCGGATATGATGAAAGATTACATTAAGTTATCCCAAAGGATACGCTTCGATTACTTGTGTTTCTCACACCATTCAGCCTAAATTATCCAGATTTGCAACAGACCTATACAAATATCCCAAAGGTATGTTTTTAGCATAAATGTACGCGTGTAGTTCAAGTTGTACTCACTTCATTTTTAAATGAGTACCGTTCTTATTAACGCTACTTACGTATTGTACATCTGCTAATGGGTTTAAACGCGGTACATTTCCTCCACTTAATCTAAATCTGAATTGAACAAGTTTTACGGATTATTTGGAGGATTAAAAACTTAGTAATATAATATATAATTTAAGAGTAATCTGTCGATAATGCGATTTCAAGAAGTTGCAAAACGATACGGGCTTTGTATTACGCTTAATTCTCCATTTATCTGAGTTATTGGTTTAGAGAACTTGAAATACTGTACTTGACGTAAATTAATTTTGCAAGAAATAACAATTTTCCCGATACGCAGCAAAGCGCAACTGCTAGCTTAAAAACTGGATTTATTAGCGTGGAATTGTTTTGTAAAAACCTTGTTCAGTGGCAAATGGTTGGGAAATTCGCCACTATTGTGGGGATTTTAGATACAATCTTATTCAAACTAAATATAGTGTAATTATTATGAAGATAATAAGGAGTTGATTTACGTACCCACTCCACTTTCAAACCATATGTCTCCATCTGACCTAAGCCACATATTCTTGGAGATATGGCAATAAAAATTAATGGATCTACTTTTACCGAAGCCAAAGACAGAGACGCTAATGAAAAGCTTATAAACAGGCATGTACCAACAACTCAACCAGTAATTAAAACCCTATAATTAAAGTGGAAATTACAGCTGTATGTCTCGAAAACAAGATGACAAGTATGATGTATGTTTTCTCAAGAAATGTAAAAAAGGATCTAACCTTTAGCTTACTGGCCTGAATAGCATATTTATACATGTGATAGAGTAACAAAGTGCTGCTAGCAGGATTCAAGGCGATTCTAGTAGATCCTTTCGTTTAATACTGAATATAACATGCACACAGGTACTGGTTGGTTTCATGGAGAAACAAAATCAACTTTTTGGCGTACACGAACACAGGCTTTAGTAGATTTGGGTACGCGTTTAATTTTCACTTGGCCTGCGGAATCAATTTACTCCAAAACCAGAAAAAGAGAATAAAGAGAGCAAAAGTGCTTTCGGTTGGTAATTTTCTTAAAGTGCCAACGTTTATAGAGGGAACCCCTACGATGGAAATATATATGTACTCCCAATAAAGGTGCCACTCTTGTATACTCATATATTATCCAGACATTTCTACTTTATCTCTCATCCTCTACTTTATGGTCGCTGGCCGAGGGCAATACACAACAAAATGTAAGACAAGATCTAAGAAATGAGAAAACTGACGAAGTATGACGAACAAGCTTTTTGAGATATCCTCAAATGCCCAAGACCCACCAAGTAAAATTAAGAAACCACCGTGAACATGATTTATAGCAAGCAGAAAGGAAAAATACATAAGATGTGTACAAGTTTGTTCTGTTTCTGTCGCATCTTTCTATCATTACACGACAATTCTAGACAGAAAATGCGGAATTTCTACTAAAAGTTTATCCTTCTACCACAGTTTCGTACAAACTGTTGATAATAAAAAGATCAAAAAAGTAGAACATTGATGGCCAGAAACCGAAAGTAAGATGTGGAATGGCTATTACTATGCAGATTTAAAGTTATATATGATATTGTTTTAGACTTGAAGACATTTCTTTCATCTTTGTCGATTTGTGTATGGTTCACATCTCACCGATAATGACTTTTCTAGGATTTTCTCCTGCTATATGCTTTCTAGGACAGTATCCTGTGCCAACATTTTGGGGTATTTTGCTATACAGTGCCGATGGGATCATGATCAAATAAAATTTTTGAAACCGGATTAACCAAGCCATTTTTAATCTTACTGAACTAAGTGCAAATATTGTGGTTGTAATAAGGTCGAGCTAAATAAAGTTTAAAGTATTCCTGATCACGATATATTGTCTACGTTGACACTCTTACCACTTTTTTTCTCGCAGAGTTTTTTCTATTGTCCATGTTACTACAAGTTCCCTCTTCCGCCTCATTATTTTGTCACACGCTAACCGTTAGAAATATCGTATCATGTGTTTTTTTCGCATTAAATGTACAAAAGAAACCAGAAACTTTTTATTATTCTTATTTTGTGGCATAAATAAAACGAAAATATTAGAGACTCGACACTTCTTTAACCCCAAAAATAATTTCAACTATTTCTAACATTTTCTTTTGACACGCTATATTATCGAACAAAGCGGACGTGACAAGAACCAAAAGGACTTTTTTTAACGCAGTGTCATGAAAAGTTTCAATTACAGAAGTGAGGCAAATTGACTACAATGAAGATAATGTCCGTTGGTTGTGGTAAAATCCACATTGAATTTTTTCAGGGTTCTTGATTTACTGTAATTTGGGGTGAAACTACAAGTCTTGGTCTTAAAATTCATGCTAATATTTGCAAGAAAATTATCTGTAATCTGATACATATTTCAAGTGTGAGTTATCACGTCAAGAGTAAAATCAGCTAAAAAGTTGACAAATAACTCGTGACTAATCTCTTACAAGTCACAAATTTTCTAAGCCAATTTAGTTACTTTTTATACCAATTTCCATGAAATCTGAGGTGATAAGCCTGTTACTGTAGTTTGGTTTTATTCTCTTACTCACATTTTAAAATTATGTACGTAGTATGAAAAGAATATAAGTTCGGTAGACACAATAAGCTGCGATGTTGACATGTTTATGATTATGTAAATCTTAACAAGTGTGTTGCGATACATGTAGCATTTGGACTAATCTAAAGAAGGAAATTAAAAGTATTGACGAAGAAAATTCTTAATTCTAAGACGGTTTCACAAAGTTAAAAAGGGGAGTGGCTGTATGAAAAACCAAACACAATATTTTTTCTTGGTTTTTGTGGCTTTTAAGTGGTTAGCAGCTGCAAGATTTTCATTGTATAATGATGTGGCAGACCACACGGGGTGAAAAATCGACTTCAAAAATCTGACAAACTCCATCAAAAATTCATAGAGTTCCCTTAAGCAAAAGTTGAGAAAAGTGCTCAAAAATTCATTACATTTACTTTAGCTTTACTGCAACTTCTTTCTCCGCTTTCTTTTTCCTTTTTCCACAAGTTTGCTTTTCTTCCATCAATTTCCACTTTACTTTTCTGCTCAGTGCCAAATGTAAGTTTTGGGTGAATTAAGTACCTACGCACATCGTAAGTATCCTACTACGCTATACATTATACGATTTATCTCATGTGTGCATGCACGTGAAAGACTTTTTCTAAATGTGGAATCATAGTATATAAGACAAGAGGGAATGCTTTTTACTCTCCAAATGCCCTCAAGCCCAATTTGCTCATTTTTACTTTGTTATAAATGTATGGATGTATGCATTTCTCTCTAGGTTTTCCTTTCCCCTATCGTGCGTGCAGCCTTTCGTTGCCGTCATTGTGGATAACAATTTTTTTATACTTAACATTATATTTCTGATTAAAAGCCTGCTGTAGGATAGAGGAGGTTTTTGTTTGCTTAACCAACTCGGTTGCTCTTATGTAGACTTTTTAGTTATTTTTTACTGTTCGGCTTGTATAAACAAATTCAAATTCTGTATCATCACAAGAAACCTTCTTTATGCCTGGGAATCCATTAACGAAGTGAAATTACGTAGAATTTGTTGAATTTTAAATACATGTTTACAATTACAACTACTTACACATTTTTCTTTTCACAAGGATGGAAAGTTTATATTAACGGTTCTATGGGCATTTTATTGTTTACAAAATATTTTTAAAATTGTGGTGGAGAAATATGGTTGCTGCATTTGTAACTAAAATACATAGGTTCCTGAATCTAGCATGGGAAATACTAACAAAATGTACGTTAAAAGAACTTTTTACTGAATTTGCACTCGTATACTCAATCCGTTTTAAATAATGATATACCACTAACCAAATATACTGCTCGTTTTAAATCCAAAATGGAACAAAGAATTGATTCTTCATTGTTTTCATCCATTTTTACTCTTTACCTTTCTATAATTGAAAATTAATTTCTGATCAAAACTATGAGTATAGATATCCGTTTGTAAACAAATAATAAAAAGTCAACAATAAATATACTTTTACGTAATACGACCACCATGTCTAATAAAGCAGGTAAAAGGAAATGTGAAATTACGAATTTTTAGGATAATAGCAGAACAAGTACAAAAGAATAAGGGTAGTGTAATTATTATTATAATCTAACTAAAAAGTAATTGACTATTTGCAGGACCCACATGCTTTACCACATACGTGCATATATTGATTAAACTAAGGAGTGATCGTGATGATTTCGTGGGAAAAAATCGTGCAAACAAATAAGAATATAAAATAATGATCAAATAAGAGTTAACAATAGATATAATAGTGGTTTGTCATTCTCAACCCTTGTGTGTATTGGTATTGTAAGCTGTTCTAAGTCTTGATGTTTGTTGCATTGAGTATGCTTCGTATTTTCAATCCATATGCTACAGGCAATAGAAAAACGAAATGAGCAATCCCATAATTTCAGTGATTATTAGGGAAGATTTTTTTTTCAATTAACCTTTCTTGATCACTGTATTATTGTCGAGTTGAGTGGCTTTTAGGCTTGTTTATTTACTTTACCTTCTACCCCACGGATCCTACAAAATGTTCTACCTATTCCTGCGAGCGATGCATACGAGATTACTTGATTGCTGTCGTGCTTATGCGTGCATGTAATGCACGTAAACAAAATGCCTATTTCAGAGACTTCTGTGTGAGTTCTAAACATGCAACCCATTCTTTTCGTGTTTTCCAAAAGAAAAAAATGTAACAATTTTATTTTAGAAAATTGAGAAATCCCTAATTGAAAATGACTCAAGTTTGATTCGGACGCTAGGATGTCTACAAGCTCTAAGTCCCATTTTCAGTGACTCTAGGCTATCTCCCTGTTTCTTGTGTGGTCTTTTGTACTTCGTACCAACCAACCGCAAGGTTTTTAATGGATTGCTGTTGGTTGCATTGACTTCTTTTTAAATTGTGGGTTGCAATTAAAGTTCAATTGAAGCTTATCTGCTGCTGCTGACTCAATTTGTTGCAGCTTTCAACCAACTTGTCAGTCAAAACTTGTACTGTTAAATGAGATTTACATGTCTTATTGTGCAACTCAATTTACGTAGAAGGGTCGGAAAGAGTTGGTGTACTAAATGCCAGAATAACATATGCTTTACATTAAACAAATTGGAGTTATGCTATAACCTGCTTAGTAAGCACAACTGAATATTGCTTTATTTTAAGTAAATCCAACTGGTGAAAGCAATCTGTATAAATCCTAATTCTCCAGTATCATGGAAAGAAAAGTACAAATTGTAGTAAACTCCTTACTTTTGCAGCTTACTTGTTTCTTTTCATAAATCATGGGCTAAAATGACGTGTCCTAATGTTAGTGTACCTTTAGAGGCATGCAACATTAAGTATTGTACAAAAGAATAAGGGTGTGAATTCCAATTTCAAGTGTGCCTCAAAACAAAAACTCGTTTATTTTTCCTTCGGTTTATCAGGAAAATACTATGCTACTCGGTTAGTAAAAATTCAGACATGAGTTATGAGAAACAGTTGTATCTGAGCTAAAATGTAAGCAAAAACTTGAGAAAACAAGAAATTTCTCAAGAAAGTTGTTTTGGTTTCTTTCTTTTGTAAATTTTCTTTTTAGATACGAATGTATAGGAAATGTTCCTTAAGGGTGCTTGTTATACCGGTTTTAAAAATTATGTTGGTATACATATATTTATATAGGTATGTATGTTCTTAAATACACAAGGTCTTATAATTTTCTTTCACTGAGGAAAAGTGAACGCGAAGGAAATTTATGGGACAGAAGCTATCAGATTATTTATGATAGATTAATGACTTTCAGAACGCCAAAAAAGTTGTAAAATATATTTTGTAATGTGTAAGTAACAATCCACGTACGCAGACAAAAAGATGTTATATGTATTCCCTAGCGAATAAGCAAGCCCAAAGAAAACAAACGTGCTATTCTACGTTTTTTAACTGTTTGATAATCAGCTCTTGGCTGTAAAACCAATTGCCGCATTTTTGCTGTCGTTGTTTATCAGTTTACGCAATAAACGTTTTAAATTCCAGCTAAATTAAGTTGTCTTTCAAAATGACACGCTAATCGTTACATAAATTGCTGAAGGTATAATAATAACTGCAGCCATAAGGTCGTCAGCTAAATTCTGGATTTTTTCTCAGACATTCCAGCGTCTAAATACTTTTATGATATCTCTACGAATAATCATAATTTGTGCTCGTCACAGTGATCTAGGGAGAAGCATGGCTGGAATACTTAACTATGAGAAAATGGAAACAAGAGTCATCACCTTAATGACTACAAATTTGACGCAATGACGGATAAGAAATTAATGTGAGAAATTCGAAAGACAATCCGCATATAGCTTTGCTTAAACTCTTAGGAGGAAACAAAAGGGTACCAAAATTCAGCCTGTTGTGTAGCTGTGAGTAAAAATACATAAGAAGCGGCCCTACTTTTACGTTCAGTTAAACGGTGCCGTAAATAGGAAAAGGGATATTATATGCAGTATGAGTACATAAACTTACATCTTCCTTCGTCGTTTATCATAAGTAAACGTCTGTTCCGTTTCTTTCACACATGCTTATATACAAATACATTCATAAATATGTGTACCCTTATCCACCAGCAGACAAGGAAAGGGTAATAGCGACAGGTAAAATATCATGAGATGCTTCACGCGGTTTATATTTCACCATTCAACACATCCGCAAATCATTTGCATAATAATCAATGTTGTGTACATTTCAACTGAATGGGTATGACTCCAATTGTGCTGCCTGGATGATTAGTATGCGTCACAACAACTCCAGCTCATTCCTCATGTTACGATACCGTTTATTTTGCTGCCATGCTTTACTCATACGTACATACGATCATTCATTGCTACGCAAACTGTATACCCGATGATTTACGATACACGCTACAGGTCAGGTACAACATAACTACGGCTAAAGATAACCATTTAAAGTACGTAAAGCACGCAAAATACAAAGAGAATAGAGACTGTAAAAAAGCAAAAAACAATACTTGCAATTTTCCATTCATCTAAACCTTGGCTTGCTTTAGTTTTATTGGATAACTGAGGTGTTATTTTCCAACTGGACTGCATATGAACATTTTAATTATGCTTGAGAAAGTATGAAATTACATTTCGGTACTTACATCTTTGCAATACAAGAACATTAAAATATATACGATGAAATAACAGTTAATATTATTAAGACTGCATTGCCAATGTGAATGATTTGCTTAAACAATCAAAAAGGACATTAAAAAGACATTCTATATATAAGATTTCTTTTGTGATAGCTAACGGTACAAAAATATACCGCTATAAAAAGAATTCGTGTAGACGAAGTACGGAAATTGTACTTAATGTATGCGCATATTATGTAACAAATACAATATCATCTTGATTTCCGGCTATCCTATGAATACGAAATAAGATGCAAATGAGAACACTGAATAAAAGAATCATCGTATCATTTTGAATACACCGCTTTTGTCTTACACGACAAAACTAACTAAAGAAGAGGCGGATTAACGATCTCATATTCGTCTTTCTCATGCATTTCTTCTCAATACATTGAATTCGGAGTGAAAATAAAGTTTTTTTTTGAATCCGCGAGATAAAATAAAAGATACAAGAAATCCAAGTCCACAAAGAAATATGATGATAATAACGATGAGGTGAAGTGGAATGCCCCGTGGAATACATAAATACCCATTTTTCTGATCTCATGAGATATTTGCATATCAAATTAATGGAAGGCTCAAATGTACGCGTAGTGTTGGAAGACTTAAGCACATTTGTACCCGGAAAAAGACTGTTGCGTTATCATCATAAGTACAAAACAAAAGGACCCTTTGCATATAATATAAAGGGATGAGAATGAATTCCTTCCCCCTTCCTTCATGTCCAGCCTAATCTGAATACTTAAGTATGCAAGAAGCTACATGAAAAAGTGTAAATAGAGACTCCTTCACTTACGACAAACATTTAATATGCATACTGTGAGTATTTACATACAAGTATTGTCCTGTCATGGGAAAAAGTTTCCGGGTACACTTCTTTCACTATTTACTAAAGATCCAACGCAAACATATAACGACACAAAAATTAATATACATTGCATAATCAAAAAAATTTACACGAACACAAGGAATACCTGTATTCCGATGCGTTTGTGATGAAATGGGATACATGAGACATTATTAGCATAAGATATGAAGAGACCATTAGTGTGGTGAGTGAGTAAGCGGATAAATAAGACGCCTGTAGGGCTATCCCCTATTTATCAAATGCAAATCTCTCAATGTTGAGACAAAGGGCTCCCTTTCATCTCTGGTCTTGAATCGGATGAGCATTGCATAAATTATAAAAATGGAATCATGATCCATTCATTCCGTCTTTCGTTCATTTATCAGCATATCATCATAAGAAAACTGAATGCATGTTTTGCCACAAGCAGCCCTTAGATTTTCATGTCAGGCTATCACTACGAATGAAAGAGAGAGTGAAAATGAGTGCGCATTTACCTATGTAATTGTGAGTAGAATCACATTAAGAGTGAGCAGGGATTTCGCATGCTTTCCTGATTTTCCAAAGAATCCATTTAATGGATTATATTTACGTGTTGTGTAAGACAGAAAAGACAAAGAAGAATGAGAAAAGTCTGAGATACTTTGCTTTTAGAAAAAGGGTTGAAGCAAAAAGAACTTTAATTTTGCTTGAAGCTAATCCAAATGTATTGTGGTTGTTTATCCACATGACATGAGTGTACACATTTTAAGCCTTTGCGTGTAATGTTATACCTTACGTGAATACACAGAATCAAAATTATGCATCAGCTGTAAGCAAAACATCATTTTTCATCCCAGACTTTGACAGAAGTGCGGAACAAAGTTGCAGAACTCAGCGTGAGAAGTGAGTACATTTGATCCTACCAAGATTCATGATCATCTTCATTGACATGACCGGAAATGGAGAGCAAAACCTAAATTTGTCTGCTTTCTAGGATTTCTCCCGACAAAACTGTTTCCAGCAAATTCTATGAAGCGGATGTTGTTTTCTGCATTCATCAATCTATGTTGTTGGCTCAAACTCAGAATGCATATACTTATATATAACAAGCTATCCTACATACATACTACCGACAGCAAAAATTTAGAAAAAACCATTATGACCAATTGAGAAAATAGATACTATATAAAAGCCAATGCTTCAGTCAGTAGCAGTAATTCCATTTCATAAAAATGATCATTTGGCGCAGCCAGATATGTAAAGGGTTAAGTGGATTCCTTGTCACAATTACTCAGCGTGTCTAAAGCAAATCCATCATTCGACTCAAGGCGGCGAGAACTTGTTTCTTCTTCAATTTCAGAATTAACACATTACGAGTCAATTTACAGTGTAAAAAAATTATTTTTCCAGTTTTTATCTCTGATAATGAGAAAAACTTTACCATTTGAAATGGCTTCAACGATAAAACTTTATTCGATTCATCCGATTTGCTTATCAGAGATCTCTTGCTGGGTACCAGTTAGTTTTTTTGGTGCGAACTTTATTTTTAATTTACAGACCAGCATGCAAAAGATAAATGCATTATATATGAAGAAAGTGCCACCAACCGAGTGCTTAATTAATCAATTTTGTACACAGTTATGTTTACAGGATTCGATGTTTAGTTATTGCTCTAGCAGTACGCGATTTAGGAGATAGCCCAATCTTAAAAATCAGTTGCAGTCTCAACTGGTAGCTAATTGCATTTTTATTCTAATTCAGCAAATATGATAGAAAATCGTTTGAAATAAGGCTTAATGTAATTTTCTAATTCCATCGGTTTCTTTTAGCTCCATTAAAGTTTTAAAATTTTCTCACGTGAAGAATTACGAAGTGTATAACCATTATAATGTACAATTCGTGTATAACAAAAATAAGAAAGATTCTTCATTCATCTTTCTTGTATTCACTAAGATAATGATGAAGTTCAACGAGGCATTAGATTACACATTAAGCTTGGGAGATGAATGGGAAAATATGATGTAATATATATTTGAATGAGTAAGCAAGTACGACTGATGAATACGTAAGTAAAGACAAGACGAGTATCAAACAATCAAACAAGGAAGTTGTAACGGGACTGTACGTAGGTACATACATTCCTACATACATGCACTGGAGAAATACAAGGTGGCCTGGAAATGTATAATGTATTCAAGCTTGTTGTACGTGCTAATAACATATAACATACCACCACATCACCTTTGTACCTTTCCAACAGGGTAACTTGTACACAGTAGTTTGTATTTGATTACTCATTGAACAACCCTTCCTTCTTCCCATGCTTTAAAGGCATACAAATAGACATTGTTGCATACCTAATTTATGTGCATATGTTTTGCTTCTTTGTCTATATCCCAAAATAAAAGGCTCTTTGGAGATGCAGTAAAATCATATCCAACTATCTTGTACAAATAGTGTTGCCTAAATTGATATACTGTTGGACTTATGTCACAATATACATATATACTTTCCAGCAAACACGTATCATAAACAAACTGCATAAATGCCTGTCTACATGTTGGGATTTACTTCCGTATTGACATTAGCATATTTTGTAGTGTCAGATATGTGTACATTCCCTGATCTTACTGCATGAATTAAGAAGAAAGAAGGAATTGCAACAAGAATGACTCGGTTTGACTTACGTAAAGGGTTTTCGGCTGTCAATATCTTTACCTTGAAAACGTATTTTCTATAAAATGACAGATGCAAATATAATTAAGAGGTTGCATCCATATAACAATTTTTTCCTGTAAATGATCGTTTTCGTGAACGTCCAGTGTGTGATATTGTATTTTGGTTAAAGCAGAGTAACAGCCGGTTGAAAAAGGGGAAAAGTACGAAGAATAAAAACCCAGCATAAAGCTATAATAATCGACTCACAACGGTCTCATTTTTATTATTTAGCATGTCTCTATACATAAAACATATAGAACGTATGCACAACCATCGGATGCTCATCTGGTTTTTCTTCTTTTATAAAAATCCAGATTTTTTTCTTTTTTTGCCCCTTCTTCTCCTTTCTTCTCATGTAGCGTCTCTTCATACATCGTATGCCTAACATAGAAACAAAGCCCAAAATAGTTTATATGTACATAATATGTATCAAGTATATGCGACCTAGTACAAACCGTCAAATAAGAAGGGAGTAATATGGGATGTGGAAGTAATAAGTAATTGTACTAGAAATAAATTACAACAGCCGTTGCTTGGCTGGTGATGAACGTCCTAAAATTACACTGGCGAAGAGTGGACGGCACACTGGTGCGATGATGATTCAGTTGGTTTCAATTTCAATAAAACATTTAAGCATTATATACATGCATGTACTTATGTAAATATACTAGTTGGTAATACATATCCCTGCTTGTCATCTGTGCCCCGTCCAGTAACAAAACGTGCCACTGTGGCGTTTCCTCCCTAAACCTTACTTTTAACCAAGTTATCATGCATGTATAATGGAATATGCAACTGTTCAAGAGTGGCCCAGCTGAAACAGTATTGATAATATATGACGCTACATTATTGTAATAAGAGCATTACTAAAGTCCATGCAAAGTCTCCTCTATGCTTCATTCAATTCTAATGAACTACTTATCCACAGTAAGCTATGTTTATCATTTTTGGTCAGATACAGACAAGCATGAATCTAGATCTACTAAATTAAAGCGGTCGGTGGGAACTGACAAAGAAATGCATTTGAAAGATCATCTATTTCTGAGTGAGTAATTACCAAGTTTAACATTGAGACAAGCTAATGTACATAAGCACAGCGTGTTTCCCGCATCTCAGTAAGCGATATCAAAGTAGATACCAAGATAAGAGAACGCTTTTCAAGAATGAATATGCATATTACATTGAATTTACATGCTTCACTTTAAAACACAACTACAACCTGCGCCGATCAAAAACAAAAAAAAATCAATTACTGACACCTGGACAGCTGCTCTTTTCTTTAAAACAAAAAGTATCCTTGAGGGTTGAACCTTTGTTTGAAGGCAGGTGCAATGTTTCCATCTTACTTTTTATGTACAGAAAAATACTTTCACGGAGTATTACGATCAAGATCCAATAAAACGATCGTTCTTTTATGTTTAGCATATGGGCATTATAATTAAGGTTAAAATACAGTTTCTGTACTCCCGTTGTTTCCTTTCAAGGTTACCGGTAAAATGGACATACATAATATATGCAATCATTATAATTACAATAAAACATGGACTTCTTGCGGTGATTACTTTCATTTTTCTTTTCCAATCCTTTTACATATCAAAATTAAAATTCTATGATAATCTGTAAAATGAAAGTCTGAAAAGGTATGAAACATTTTACTGATGTTTGTCTATTTACTCTTACGTATATACATACAACGGCTCGTTTGTTGGTATCAATGTCATCTTACCGAAAATATAATTTTACGCTTGACTCTACCCTTGCACCATTCCTTCAACCAAGCCCATTCTTTCTTTTTTATTGCGAGCTCAAACTGTCTTTCTGTTATTACAACATTTTTCTAAGAAGAAAGAAATAGGGTTGGCATTTGCTGTAGGGAAACAAATGAAGGAAGAAAAATGAAAAATCTTTTCTCGACATCGCAGCCAAGAAAGCACTTTCCTTATTATTATTATCTGTCCCATATATAACCAGCTTGTGTGACTCTTACCACCTAGCAATTTCACCTAGCAGAGGAGAACTGTTTTTAAAAAAAAGAGAAATA
This sequence comes from Orchesellides sinensis, assembly GCA_027744375.1. Classification (NCBI taxonomy): domain Eukaryota; kingdom Metazoa; phylum Arthropoda; class Collembola; order Entomobryomorpha; family Orchesellidae; genus Orchesellides; species Orchesellides sinensis. The sequence goes on from JAHZNG010001064.1 coordinate 21,367, forward strand.
GTGTTCTGTTAAGTAGTATATCCCTAATAATGGTATCATTACAGGTTTACGTGTATACAGCGTGTCTCCATATCTGGAACTTGATTGTGCTGAGAAAACTTAGGGAAAGCATAGCAGGCAGTAAGTCAAGGCACATCTGAATCATTATCGCAGGACTTTGCAATTACTCATTTCTCGGGAAATGCAAAGGGCTGGGAAAAAAAGAAGCTTGAAAAAGAAGCCATTCGTCAAGATCAACTTCTGACTTTTGGTTAGAAGGTTGCTCTGCTTTTTCTTTTTTCTTACAGCATTCCCATGCCCCTTTTTATTTCATTCATACATACATAAGAACTATCTTTGTAGAACCTCTGACCTGAGCGTTACCTTCTTAAAATGTTTCCGAATTTCAAGCCAGTACTGTGTTCAGAGTTGAGCAGACTCCGGATGATAGTAAAAAATATTTAGAGGAGTGAAAATGCCAACCCGTCAACTATTCCCGGATTCAGGAACTACCACACGTTGTGGTTATAATTTTATCATCAGCAGAGCAAGAGGTTATATTCTTCAAGCTTAGTAGTTATAGCACAGACATACAACTTCATAAACACATATATACACCGTGAAGTTAAAAAATAGGAGTCGGTGATATACTAGCTGATGTTTCTGAATACGATTTTTAATGATATCTCAACATCCAGCTATGAAACGAATGAATGGACTGGGAAAGCTTTTTCAACTTGTTCATGGTAATTTCCACTTTTTTGCAAAATATTCCTGACTCGACTGGTTGTTATCAGCAGATGCAAGCAACTTCCTTATTATCCCTGTGGGACTTGTTACTAAACACCTTTAAACATGCTTTCACTTCTCTTCTAGCATAAAACCTCGGAACATTTTCACCTCTTGAGAGTAGCATTTGCTCTGCTATGTCAGATACGTTACATTTGAATTACAAATCGCATGGAACCTTTCCATTAAAGCTGATTACTCTATTAGATTTTTACTCGTGTTAAAAGCCAATAAGTACTAGATATGTACGTGTGTAAAGCTGATAATACAGGGAAGAAAAGTTCAGTAATATATTCTTTTATAAACCAGGTCAAATGTTTAGCGAAAAGGAATTTTTCAATAACGTGTCTCAAAAACTAAAACGCCAATGCGATTATGATGAAAGCTTGACCTGTAAAACAACATTGATTCCAGCAAGCAAGGAAACAATAGCTGTGTCCAGCTATACAACCTTTACAAATCTGAAAAATTTCGGACATACTCCAGTTCTTAACAGTTCATAAATATTGCTTTTTTAAAAACATGTTGGTACAAGCTTAATAAAACAACAGAATGGAATGCCGACATCAATACTTCCTTAGTTCCATTTTTCTCTCGAAATGAGCCGACAGAATGCTATCTTAAAACAACTAGATTACTCCTACAATCTCCTTCGGTTCCAGGCAAACATACAGTGGAGTATTAGCAGAGCGTTTATTACCTTTCCTACGGAAAGGCACAATGAACTCTTTGTTTTTAGATGCGTTCTTATATGCTTATGCAACCTTGACTTTTTTCTTTTGCCTCCAAATTTTTAAAGGATATATCCATGATGCGTTGGTGTTTTATTCTCCATCTTTTTACGACAACAAAGTAAGTATTACACTGTAAATAAAGGAAGATGTCAACTTTTCTCATCTCCTCGCACATCTTTCCCCTATTTTTTCCCTTTCTTTCCACTCATCTCACTCTTCCTTACTTAATTAATTTTTTCTAATAAACTCCGCTTGTTCTCTGATTTTAAAACTTGTTCCAGGCTGAGACACACAATTTTTTTCCTTTGTATGTCAGTAACTTTGTAGTTATATAGGGAGACAGGATTTTTTCCATCTTAACTATATGTTATTACATTTGAATAAACAATTCTCCGTAGATAAGTATGCATGAATTTTTGGACTTTTCTGTGTATTTACATATTAAACGAGAAAGTTTTTAATTTGCTAATCTATGAACGCACATATATACATACATCTATATTTGCCATACACGTTTACTAGGGTGAATGGGTCTTGAAAACCTCCAAACTAGTAATAATCGAATGATGCGATAAAGCGAGAAACAAAAATGCCATATTTTATTAAAAATCAAAGACCTATTTTCAATCTGACATTCCAGTAGAGCAACGAGGGGAACGTCAATTCCTACGACGAAGTTTTTTTCCGCTTGGAATGTAAGCAGTTCCGAATGAAGGATGGAGATTGAAAACAAGTAATGTTATTATTATTAAGACGGCTAATCTCAAACACATAGATACAGATGCAAGTCTACTCACTTCATGATCTACCCCAAGAAATTTTAAAATCAGGTACCAATTAAATAAATCCTCATACTTTGCGCTGACAAAATCAATATGCTGTGCGAATAAACAGTAATATCGCAAAACACTAATTTTCACTTGTATTAAATTATTAAGAATATTTAAATAATTATATGAGAATTGGTTGTTGCACGTCGTAAATATCGTAGGACATATAGTCGATAACAGACTACAAAAATGTACCGGTATACATAGGTGCATGTGTTGTTCAAATTATATCGTGTAACTTCATTGTAAACACTTTAAAAAGAGAGATTATATAGAACCTTACGACTGAAAACCTGTCGATTTCATGATGCATTAAGAAGATTGTTCATGCAAATCATACCCGGTCAAACTTGAAGATCAAGTAAATTTGCAAAAGGAGAAATAAAATTGAACAATAGATTGATGAAGGTCATTCATGATGTAGACGTTATGCCTTGCAGTGGCAAAATAAATTGAATGAATGAGAAGAGTGGTGTTCGCGTAAAATCTGCATAATTTATTACAGGGATGCAATGCATTATCATCTCATAAATTGATTAGTTGGAATGAAATAAGGAGCAGCACCGGTGTAAGTTAAATGAAAAAACGGGAACGTGATTTTTTCAGTTTCTGCTTTATTGAACAAAATTTCATTGAATATTTTAATGATGTGATGACAAGTTAAGTTGTAGAAAATCAAATACAAGACCAGAGTTCTCATGTTCTTTGTACTACATATATGCAATCAACTTCAGGTAGTTGGTAAAGTAGTTGTGAATTTGTAATAAAATATAATTCAATAAGTTTTCTTTAGTGAATTCAATAAGAAATAAACCTGCTAAAACTCAGTACAATGATAAAAATACATTTTGGCTATAAAAATGTACTATAGAATGTACTAAATATGTTTCTCAGTTTCAACGGTATTTTATTTACTATCATCTAAGGATTTACGAGTAATCCCCAAAAAATTACGAGTTTCATTTTTTAGAGCGTCATTCTACAGGATTCTTTTTTAAGTCTAAAGTTTTCTTGTTAAGACTTGCTTCCCTTCTTTACAATCATTTACCAGTAATCCAAGCACTCTCCCAATTCATTTCCTTTTGGGATTTAAGCGAATTAAATAAGCTGGCCTGGTTCACCACAGACCTCTGAATTGAAAATGCATTAATTTTATATGCATACAGGTTTAAAATATTATACTTTTATCATTTATGTTAATTATCGTTACATAAAAAATCCCAGTAGCATAATGCACAGCCCACACCTGCTTGACATGAATCGGTGGGAACATTTTTTATAGTTTGTGTAGAAAAATACGAATTTGAATATTGATTTTTGAAGTAACGGTAAATGACGTAAGTGA
>JAHZNG010001065.1:0-21337 GCA_027744375.1 Orchesellides sinensis
TAAACCATTTTTGTAACTTCGGTGTATTATGTAATCATGAGGTGTTTTAACGTTTTTAATTTCATTAGCATGTCATTAAGAATTTCATGAATGTGCGTGATTCAAGGTAAAAGGATTGACAATAAATTAATTAGGTTGACGATGATTAATGCATGATTCTATGGTAAATGATACGTAGCATCTAGGTTGCAGTATGTATAAATTCCGCACCTATATAATCCGACATCATTAGCGCTAGTAGTGATATGTGCTTTTCACTTTAAATTAATGTAAACAGGAATTCCAAAGATGAAATCATTTTATACCCGAATGATCAATAAAATAATATAGAGTGAATGCAAACTTAGCATGAATACCACTTGTAGATAAATTAAATTAGAGCGAATCAATGCATATTAATTCAACATCACAGGGCTAAAATTTGTAATAGGTGTTTTTCCTAAGTTATTGAGTTAGCAATAATGCCCAATTCTGTACAAAGTAAAAAGTGTGTCAGTATTTTCAGTTTTTGTGTTTTCTGCAGCCGTATAGCCGACTATATCGTATTCTCTTTAAATTCCAGTTCACTTAAATTTAAAATGCATAATACGTAATACGTGCATTTACACGAATGTATGTCTTGGAAGAAGTTTGGAATCCTTTTTATTAATGTTCAAAGAGCTAATGAGCAAGTACACAAATCTCTTACGGAGTGGTGATTTAAATTTTATATTTGGTTCATATTGCTAAAGTTATCGAAGTTAATTACATTTATCTTTTCATCCGCAACTGATATTAATGAACAAATAAAAGTATTAGGCAACCAAATCGGTGGATATTGTATAAGACTGTAGTGTGTAAATATTTCATGGAACTAAATCGCAATCATTAAGTTAATCTTTGATGTATTACTTTCAGTTTCAAAGAAAATTTGTTCAAGGCTGTATATGAATTTCAAGGGGAATATATTTATGTTTCATTCCCCGAGACTTCACAATTTTAGAGATTTCTTTCTCATGCAAAAAGTATTTTAAAATTAAACTTACACTAAAAGACACGTTTACATCTGGCTGAGCAAGGAAATGCTGAATAGTATTTGCACAAATGATAAAAAATATTCGGAGCCGATACGCATTTAACCCACCACCACCACCAACCCATACAGTATCTTTCCACTATCTTATTTTACGGGCCAAGAAACCGAGACTTTCTCTCATTTGCAATACTGAGAACAGTATACACATATACAAGACTTGATCGAATTAGTATCTCAATGTCATTAACAAAAACCAACGTGTTGCCGTTTGCAACAAAAGAGTCGTTAATAGAAGCTACATGAGACGGTCGTCCTTCCAGGAATCTCTTTTCTACAATCAAGTAAACGAAAACAGCAAGGTGTCTCTGAAGACACACAGTAAAAATTCTTTCTTATGCATATTATGTACATACATATTATGTAGCTCTCAAGTATCTATTGCTCACTTTCCAATCCTGCATCGATTCAGAACCTACTTTATAAAAAATCAGCTTAACCCTTTCGGGGCGGTTAAATAAAGTAGCATCACAGTGGGATGCATTGCCGATTTGAAATTGCGCTTTTGTAACCTAATAACACTATATTTTGGCAATTCGTCTCCAAATTATATAGTACACTTTGCTGTAAATCTCTAATGACTCTCATGTCGCTGTTACCGCCAATATTCCTGCGTTCGTTTACTTTCACCATGGGAAAGCATTCGAGCTTTGTAGGGCGGCAGGCAGTCAAACTTAAACACAAGATAAGTTCCTCAATTGAACCAGATGCAATTCGATATGACAGAGCGACTTTGGTTTTGAAATGTAGCAGACTTTCACAGCTAACATGAAACATGGCTCGTGGATGTGAATGAAAATGGGAAAAGTTTCCACCTTCCGGAATGCAGCCAACAAACGAGGAATGTACAAGTTTGTGGCATGCGAAGAAGTACACAGTTCATGTAAGTGGTAAATGTCATTACCAAAACCTACAATTGTCCTTGAGATTGTCAGCGACAGTGCACTTCCCGCTGATAAATCGCTAATTTTTTTAGTAAGTCTACAGGCTTTTATGTTTCATTAAGGTTTTTTGATGGATTTATTACCAGAACTGGTAAAGTCCTATTTACCTACTGAATCCTTACCTACTGAATCCTTACCTATGACAATGTTTTTGTTTTAATGTGGAGCTCATGTCACTTAAAATCATGTTGTTGTTGCCCTTCACCATTCACATCAACTTTTCTAATTGTTTTGGTGGGGACACTACTACATCACACATTTTATTACCTTACTTTCACATAAATAGTTGAGCAGAGTTGCGTTGGTAGTGACATGAAATATTAGATACACATGATATTGATGCGTGCGTTTACCTTCACATTAGTTCAATTATAAAGTTGAAAACTGTCTGTAAATTAACCACGAGTGGTTTTTATCGTAAAAATACTGTCGTAAACAATAATGTACTGCACAGTGAATGATTAGAATTGGAAAATGTTTTTATATGAGGTTTCCCTGTACATTGCGTGTTGATTGAAATATTTTTCCTATAACAATGTTTATGTTTTTGTAGTAAATAAACTGTAACTTCCTTATTTTTATAGGTTGCATCGTTAATTACTAGTGAATTTTCACAAGCCCACTGCTTTGCTTCTATATGCTACATTATTTACGTGAACCTTCACTTCGTGGCTTCACTACTTTATATTTATAGCTGTTTTTTAAGTTTCACTGTTTTATTTATGGATTCTTTGCAAAAACACATATACGACGACTACAAAAATAACTGCAACTGACAAATATTTACATTCTGCTTTGTTTTGATAGTGCGCACTCCGAGAATCGTTCTTTGAATTTTCCAAATTTCTTTGGTCGGTAACCTAAAATTTTTTCATGTAGAACGACAAATCCATAACTGCATACAAAAGCATGTAGTAAAACATTTACATCACAATTCTCCAGTTTACTTCTATTAATTGGTGAATAGTATAAGTTTAGAAAGAATTCCTTACTCATGGTAATTGTTTAGTACAAATGAAACGAATGCTATGCCCTGACACTCAATATTTCACAATTTGTCATGCAAAAGAAAAGGAATGGTTTATGTATGACGTTATCATACTCAATAGACAGTTTACGGAATCCAGAAAAGTAGAATACAGATATTGATGTTTCAAACTTGGTTTTACAAACTCCTCATGATCAGTCTTGTATTATTGTATTAAGTTGGTAAGGATTTCACTGAATTTTTTTAGTCATTATATTATTAGTTCCCAAGTTTTCATTGTGATCAATCTTTTTGGTGTTTGACAATGTAACTACATAACACATACTATCTAAGTCTTTTACTCATCAAAAGTTAGTACTTGTTGTAATCACATCAAGCCATTCAATTTCAACCCTCATGGGTTATTGTCTAGTTTTCTTAGCAACTTTTGAGCATTGCATAAACTTCAAATTTCGGAAAATGCCAAAGGTTGACAGAATTAATTTGTAACTAGAGACAAGTATATATACAAAATTGATTTTGTACAAGCAGTGCATGCATAAAAATATATAATATATTTTTTGTCATTTACGTATCACATGCTGATCTGTTTATGCACATATGAAAATTATGGCTTTTAAGATTTTACTTTCTCCTGACCTATCTCAATACTCATGTGGTGCGAAGTAGTACGTAAATATATAATGTTGAAGGAATCGTATAATAAAAATCGTATAGTTGTTGCATTTAATTATATGTAAACATATTATTAGGTACCTGCATAGCTATAGCGGATAAGTTGATGTAGTGAACATCTTAAACTTGATTCGGTCGATAGCCAAACACGATACTAAAAATGAATTACGATTTCACCGTAGGACAAGTTTTTGTTCCCAATCTGCCCACCATAAACTATTAACAGTACAATTTTCACATGGTTTTTTATCTGCTTGCAAGGCATTTTATGATTTGTTCCCCATCGATATTTCAAAATTCAACAAAGGGTTGGTGGTTGGTTATTGGTCGACCTCAATTGAAAAGATGACAAAGTGAGCACACAAATTAAACTTCCCAGATGGGCCGTAGCAGATACGTTATCTACCCACTCGCTACCTTACGTATCACCGCAACTACGGTAAATACAAAAAAGTTTCTTAACTGAAGAGAAAACTTCCTAGGTGAGCAGCAATCTCATTTCGGTCAATTTGAGACAGTTCAAGGAGGGGAAAGTCTGATCACTCTACTTTTTCCCTCATTTTTTTTGCTGATGGTTAAGACTTCATAATGGAATATGTATTAGACAGGTTACTTTGCCAAGCATTCCCACAAAAACAGAGACGCCGTTTCAGATAATGTTTTTTTTGTTAGAGCCAGTACTGTAGTATCACATGTATTAACAATGGCTCATGAACAGTAATGGGTAATATGTTAAAGTGACTAGAAGCATCATCACCACCAGAAATTGCAAAAAGAAAGAGAAGCATTGGGTAATACGGAGGAATGGTAGGGGCACACGAGAGAAATGGCAACAAGACAAACTTATAAGCAAACGTTGAGCTCACTTTCAACTCAGTTTCCATCCTGGAACCTTGGCTGCAAGAACCACCCAAACATTTTGGCCGAGCTAGAGCTAACGTTAGACTTTTCCCTTCGCCTCTTACTTCAGGTTTATATACAACTTTTTATTCAGTGTGTAACTCGACTGACTTTTTTTTCCTAGCATTATAAAAAAAACAGACTCTTTCAGGGTAATATATTTAGGCTAGCTTACACTTTGGAGAAAGCAGATAGCGTCACGCTTATTTAACTTTTATTTTGTCTTCATTTGTACCTGATTAAAGTAGGGGGTTCAACTTTGATCAAAAGTAAGTCAGGTGAAGTTGGCTCCTCGGCAATTTCCTTTGATTGATTTTTCAAGTAGTAAAGTGAAAGCTTCTTTATTGTATTCAATTACTCTCCATTCCTCAAAGTCTCCCATACTTTTAAAGTACACTGTACTAAATGACCTTCTACTTTTTGTGCTAGAACAAATGGCATTGGTATTTCCTCAGTACTTTGTATTACTCTTGGGTAGCAATAAACCTTTGTACGGTTAATTTTTGAGGAAGGTCATCAGCACGTCCAGTTTCTCCTAAAGCAACTGGTAAGTTTGTTGACATAATTAATGCTGCTAGAACCTTATATATCTTTCCGCCCCATGACCACTGCTAACGACCAACCATAAAAGGTTATTAGAGGAAAAAGGGAGGATGCAGATGGCCTTTTGTATTGCACCTAGTAAAACGAACTCGGTGGTTTTGTTTATGTTATTGAAAATAAAACTAGGAGGCATCTGTTGAATGTTGGTTATATAGGTTTTGCATGTGTGACTAAAAGTCAATAAGCGGTACGTGCCTTTTCATTATCATAAGTAAATTATATAAATACGGTTAAAATTCTTTGCGATATTATCCAAAGATAAATCAGTTTTGCGCAGTAATGCTTAGTTTTTGCAATATTCCAAACAAGTCATTTGGTATTCGTCAATGGTTCTGCCGCAAGTGTCAAGGTTAACGGAATGATAATATAAACCCGTTTCGGTTTGATTTGTATGATTTTCATCAAAAGGTAGCATGCTGTTTAGTCTCTTGGTGAAAAGGAAACTCAAGCTCTCTAAGAAAACAGCGGAGACTCCCTAGACTCCCAATTGTACCCTACCGGATATTACATAAAGGATTGTGAAAATATAATTAGCATTTAACTGTACGCAACCTGGTTGAAGCAGCAATCTAAGCGACATTATAGGGAAAGCGCAGTTGGGGTATTTGTGGAACCTGTTCAAGATGCCTATTATTCAGCAGTGCTGTTGTTGTGGCTGGAACTTGAGAAAAGGGTGCTATGTCAGTGCAACGTTTTCCTTGGTAAGCCACTCAGTGCATTATTTACTTTTCTATGTATTCTCAAAAATTACGTAATAAATCCGCTTTGTGTGCAAAGATGCTTGGCTTTTAACAGCAATATTGAAAATTTAGTTTGTAAACATCGTAGTTGTCATTTCCACTTTTACTTTTGTACTACAAAGATGAAAAATTATATGAAGTTCTTTCACATACGACAAAAAATGTGTTTGAATTTATTGCTAGTGAAAGAAATACTCTGAATAAACAGCTTCTTAAATCAAGGATTAGTTTCATTGACAACATATGACTTTTAACCCGGAAATAATCTGATTATCGCTTGATCCAACATGATAGTTGTTTTGGGGTACAATTGAATAATATAGCAAATTGAGTTTCCAAAACATATAATATCTTGTTATCTTTGCCGAAGCTTTTAAATTGGAATTTAGCATGTAGTAGAAGTACTTAACTTAGTTAGTACGTTGCAAGCGAAACCAGTCAAGAAAGTTTAGTGGCAATTCTATCAACTGTTTAATCATCATACGTATTACCTAATGGGTTCCATTTGGGGCTTTGTGAGAAGACAAAAGCTTAACATGCCTATTTGTTATTGCTATCATTTAGGCAACACAAAACACTATTGTTCGTAGCGTAATTGTAATGAAAGGTTTGTAATCGAATCCGCGTAACCCTCAATTCTCAACAAGGTAGAGTAAAGCTTGACAGTAGCGTATATGCTCAAATTGCTATTCATTCATCCAAAATCAGCGTATATTGTATTGCTTTGTAGATACCACACGGTAACTTAATTGAGGATAAGAGAAAACGAGTTAAAGTGGTATATGCAATGGTAATAGGAAACAACAAAGCATCAATATTCTCTTTTCAATCTGGTGGCGGATGGCGTAGATAGTGTTTCATAGAAATTACGTAAAGCAATGAAGGTTTAGGCGTATTATTTTGTTACTAAAACACGAATTTTAGTTCTGTCCTCGGTATATTTTTCGATTGAAATATTGATGTTTCACATTGATGGTATCTTTTTGACGTTGTATTATTTTTAAAAAAAAACTTATTTCTCTTGGGGGCTGTATTTAGGCATATTTCAGGCATACTTATGCTAGATTTTAGATTTAACAACTGGTAAATATGACCAGATCGCGAAATATTACTTTTTAAAATGTACTTCATACTAGGTTTCTGTTTTATCCTTGTAAAGAATTATGAAACACTTCTCTACAAACCGTTAAGTTTATTTTCATATTTCATGGAGGAAACTATAGTCACATCATGATGTAAAACCGTTACCAAAATATAGTTGCCCGAAATTTTGGATCAAAAGCTATTTTTGATCTCAATTTTCCAAGACATAGAAACCTTTCATCTGGCAACGAATGAAATTTTGAAAAACATCTTACTTTAAACCGATTTTCATTATTTCTTTTGACAATTTCAATGATAATATTTTTGGAGTACACGTACATACAGGTCTGAGCTATAACATGACTGGGGAATAGCAAAACTGATAAAAGAATCATTCCTGAAGTCCAATTCCAAAGATCTTTTCATCAATGCATCTCTTATGAAATTCCTTGGGTATCCAATACCAGTCGAAATGTATTAAATTATTATGGGCTGGTTAATATAGACACATGAATGCATTCCGGAAGCCATTCTTGTGTCCCATTTCGAGGTTTATCTATAGATTACAAAAACTATAAGCTGCAGAATAGGTAAATTTCTAACAAACCCGTTTCGTATCACGTTTGGTGAAAGTAGATTTCATGAATTGAAGGTATATTTAGCTTTTGGTAGAACGCAGTGAAAAATAAGTCGAAACCTGGAATCACGTATTAACTTCCTTTATCAACTTTGATATTTGTATTGTGTAATTGTGTAACCTCGAATAGTTATATAAACTCATTAGTTTTCAGGTGCTCGTATTGTTACCGTTGTTGAATTGTATACTCTATTAATCATAGCCAGAAGCGAGACTCTTTCCGAAATACAACGTGCCCATTTATGTTTCATAGGAAAATAGCCGGAAACAGGAAAGTATGGTGTTTGTATTTTCTAGTAAAATGAAAAGGTTATATCACACAAATTACTTTGCATTAACGCTTCTAGAACAAATGACGGGGTACCAATTACTCTGGTTCAGTGAATTGCTAAAATCTGATTTACTTGCCGGTTAGTGATGCATTAAGCAAAAAATCTATATATTTAGAAGTTACTGCTTTGCTTATACAAAGATGCGTTTTGTCCCACTTCTCTTTTCGTAGTTTTAGAATATATCTCATACATGTCAGGCATGGTTATTATGTTATACACAAAAAGACACCTAAAATGTCATTACTACATTTACAATGATGAAGGGCAAGTATCCATTGCTAATAAGAATCATACCGCTTAAGACTTATAGCCATGTAGAAGTTTTAATTAGGAAAAGTGTGGCCTACAAACATGCTATTCTGCTCTTTTATTCCTACACTAAAAACATTTTTTTACCATTACAACAACGACGACGACCATGCCCTGCGCGTTTTAGTAAATAAGTTGGTCTTTGGTAACTTGGAACAGCGTGTCTTAACCTATGCATTGTCTACATTCTCAATGTCAGATCTACTTAATCACAAATGACAACGATGTAAAACATGTAAAAATGTATTTCTAACTCTATTATAAATTACAGCATTATTCACAGAAATAACTTGCCGGAGCGTCATGATCGTGCTCATATTTTTCAGTAGGTGCGTGCTCATACATGTAGGTTAGTATGTATAGCTAGATTAATAAGTATTGAATAAGTTCAAATAGAATGCAAAAACGCTTTAAATGGGAAACTGTTGGCTTTCCTTCCTGTTAGCCGTCTATAAACAAGTTAAAATTTTATATCATGGCTTTCACCAGAAAAACTGTATAAGTTTTTTTACAGGAAAAACCACGTATTTTATGCTTTTTTGGTGTGCATAAAATGATGTGACGTGAAGACTCATTCATGTATGTTTGTATAAATGATTGCCATAAAAACCACTCGATTTTTCAACTAAGCATAAAATATTACAGGAAGAGTGGATTATGGTCACATCAATAAGTGTTATTTTATTACAGTGCACATTTTTATGGGAGTAAAACATAAAGCTGATATTTGCCCCGATAAGCCATGGCACTAAAATGCAAGATTACTGCCATAACACTGCCACAGGATAAAAAACGACTTTCTTTTTTTATCCTCTTGTAAAAAGTACGCATGTATACTGATAAATTCGTAACCCCACTGACACAATACGGAAAAATAAAACAACAGCCAACAGCACAGCTAGCTCAGCTTTTATACCTGTTGGCCGATGTAGTTCCCGGTAATAAATAATATGCTACATGCACGACCTGTCAACATAATTCGCATAAAAATTACCTTACTTCAAATGATGACACTGCTATGATTACATTATAAATACAGCATGACAACATGAGACCTTACAAATTCCAGAAATTGCTAATTTGATAACTACTTAAATAGCCGTAGATAACTTCAGTAAATGTAAACCTGTTATGAGCATTTATAATTACTATGGTTCATCAATTCCAGGTCATTATTTGAAGAGAAGATATTCATTTTTAGCCGGTTAGTCGAAATAAGCAAGATTTATCGGTTAGGTTTAAGATGTATTTTAACTTAAGCTGCTTTATTTGTACATACTACTATCCTAAATATTCCGTATACCTATTCTTTTGAGTTTATCGTTAAGTAGGTACGTTTTTCTATTTTAATATATCTGAGCAATCTTACTGTAAGGTAGCAGGTATAGACTTTTTTCTCGGGAATGAACTATTCGTCTATTTTGGTTACCACATTTTTAGCAAGAATCACTCACCAGGTGAAATATAAGCTCATCTGGTTGTCTTTAATAGAATAGGGGTTTTATGATATATATTTTTTTTTAACTTGACGGATTTGCGAAACAGAGTACTTCTCTTGTTTGTACTTTGCATATTATGTTAATACACTAATGCAAATTCGAGTACCATATTTTTGCCATCAGCAACTAAGTCCACTCTTGTAGGATTTTCCAATGCGGGTTGGGGAATGAATACGTGGAAATTTGTCATACACACAGATTCCTTAATGGTTTTGGATTTTTTCTGCAAAAACATGTTTTCCTCAACATAAAGTGAATCCTGCTTTGTATTGAGGTTGAGGTAAAAAAAGATGCATGTAGCTTAAATCCAATCTGATTTATTAGGGGATCACTTTCAAACGTAAATAATGTGTATTTATAGGTGTCTGAAATGGAAGTGCGGAATGGAGTTATGATGTTCACAAAAGTACATTATAAACATATACATATTTCTGTCATACTTTTTCTTTCTTTCATTTAGCTTTCCCCGAATCAAAATCCTTGGTTTTCTTTTTCTGCATCGTTCACTACCCAACCAGCATTATACGGGTTAATGATAAAAAGATGCATTATGTTAGTTTGAGAGTTGTGGGAAGGTAAAGGTGCTAAAAGCACGAATGTATTAGAGTAGACGTAAAGAGTGAGTAAAATGGATCTACTTATCATGCATAGCTTGTCCAAAGGTTGCTTAGGGGATTCAAAGAAAAGGTAAAGATTCCAAGGTCAAAAAAAAATCCTTACTTTTTAATATTATGGTTGCATCAGAACCTTATAAACTTTACGATAGACATAGCTATCTAGAATTTCTTTTGTGTTTACCGTAAAAATTCTAATAAAAACCGGACTGAACAAAGATTAGAAAACATAAACGTGACTAGGACAACCTTTACCCGGAACTAAAATTTAGTGTATTACAAAATTTTTGAAGTGTGTATACTATTCTTACCAAAACTTATTAAAATTGGATAAATAAGGGGAAAATTCAATACCATGGATTTGTAAAAGGTAACCACGTAAAAATCACAACACTCTAACCAAGCAGAACTAGACATCGGCAATTATTTGACAGTGGCTTTTTTCCGACGTTGGACCATACATTTTAGAGTACAAGTTTAACCCTTACATCTCAAAACATATGTCACGTGGCGTGTGCATCCTGAACTGTAATTCCTCTTGGGACACAAATATCTAAACAAGAACATCCTTGTATTTTCCTATTACTTGAAAAATTGGATTATTTCAAAATTAAATTGGGGCGTCCTGGCACAACCTTTCTCATTTTAATCCTAAAAATATAACTGTTTACTTGGTTCACTATGAGCAACCAGCTACCCTTCCAGTATGCACTATACAAAAAAACATTTTTTATCTAATACATAATCAGAGCAAGAGTATTTATATTCTTGGAATGTAGAGTAAGCATCTTGAATACTAACAACTGTCCAATACCCGGTTTTAATTGGATTGCAAACTATTTGTTATGTAAAATCTCGCCATTCTCAAATGCAAACCTAAAAACAATTATTGGTGCTCTAAAGCCCAATTTGATAAGCTTCATGCTTCTGCAATTCTAGATATGCTGCTTAAACACATTTTCAACGCTTCTTGCATTATACGCGGTATAGTGCTGCTTACATTCATGAATTGAGTTATCTTATGTAAGCCTACTGTTATCAGACTGGAAAATCGTATGGATATAGAAGAAGGATTTGAATATGAGTGCTCAAATGTCAGACCCCATTTTAAACCTCATGCTTCCATCAAAATTTAAAGTATTAGTAAGTATTCACTACATAACTCAGTATTCAAAGTGTAGCTGCAAAAATTTAAAGTTGAGAAAGTAACAAGTCAAGGTTTGAATAAAAAGTACATGGGAAAAGAAGTTTAAAAATCTTGGCCGAGTTTCGGCTGAAATTTGGAAAGTTCATATGAAATAGCGTGCATAAAATGAAAGTTGAGAGAAGTTTGTTGTGGCATCTTACATCTTTTGTTCGTATCAGATTCTAAGCGTGTCTTTCGGTGTTGTATGACGTATAATATGTGAGTAGGAAAAACATCAACAGTAATTTTATTTACCAAAAGGCTCTATGGATGCAAAGACAAAAACATACATCATAAGCCTTAATAATGAATGCATACTACGTAATTTGTCTTTTGTAAGGATGCGAAGGCAGAAGGTTGAAATGCCTGCATACATCCATTTACATGGCGAATACAAGTAATTTAACTTTCCTTCGTGAAACTGCCATGGTGGAGATAGATGGGTTAGACAGTTAAGCTTTAAGGAAAGTGTAATGATTACTGAGGAAACTGGGATATACAAGTTTGTAAATAAACTCATAATCAGACAATGTAAATAGTAGTCGTCATTATAGTAGAGTGTGCGTAGCATATGTACTGGCTTTCCCTTCGTTGTTGCATTTACCTTGATACTACAAGGGCAGTGTGCTCGTTTGGCAAACTCCAATTTTTATTTTAAGGACTCAACAAAATCAAACTTTTTTTCATGCCGTAATGTATACATTAGCGACGACATTATTAACATTCGGAAAGTTAAACAGATGCACGGATGTAGGAGGTTAATAATAGAATTTCTTCATTGTCTAGAACAAATAATGAAAAGACAAGTAATATTAGAAAAGTAATAAACGAAATTTGTGGGATGTAGTATAGCTTTTTTATTGCCAATGCAATAAATCGGAAATGAGAATTTGCAAAGATGTCTGTGAGGAAAAGACAAGTTTTGGAGGTTATTTAGCGTAACCTATGCTACATTTTATATTTTGGGTGAAGTTATTCACTTCAGAGTGTTTTAAGTTAAAACTTAAAACTATCCGTAAGTTGGTTCGTGAGAAGTATTAATCTAGAAGGAAATCACATCTTTTCAAACTCCACTCGAAGTCTCAGAAATAGTAAACGAAAGGACCGAAAACAAAACTAGTATTAATTAAATGACAAATTTAGACTGTGAAAAATACTTTCTCCTTGTTACAAGTGTCAAATTTTACCTATAGTTTTCTTATGAAAGGATTTCTATTATAGGTTTTATTGGTTTTCTTTTTCTCTCTAAGTGTTCAATGCATACATGTAAAATAAATCAGCCCGTACATTTTTGGCTGGTATATAATAATGGCTAACGTTATACGTATGTCACAATCCAAATAAATACACGTGTTTGACAGATTAGTCATCATGCCGAATTGAATATTCAAGGCTTCTTACCTAACAGCAAAGAGCAGTGTTTCTAGGAAAATGTTTCGAGATTGATTTTACTTTCTAGTTTCGCAGAGAATAAATAAAAAATGTATGATTTAACTCTTTTTTCATGTTCCTGCAATAAGACATGGGAAATGAAATCATGTTAATTTTAATATTAGTAATTATGTCTGCCCAAATTTATTACTGACTTAGAAAAATTATACAACACCAATAATGATTCAAACTTTTGGATTATATTAGTACTATGCAGGGGTAAGGGAATACTGAAAACCGTTACGTGTTCTCTAAACTTCTATCATGGAAATATTAAGGGGGTATTAGACTATCGAAGTTTTTCCAGTATGTATTACAAAGAAGAATTATTATCAATATAAAACTTTTTTAGCTTGAACTTTAATGCAGTGCATGATAATACTCAAAATGGGCAAAAAAACTTTGGAGGAAACTTCCCCTCAAAGAAAGCGTTTAAGAAATTAGTACTTTTGGTTCGCACACTGTATATTTAAACCGACAACAAGCATTGCGAGACTTGCCAATTGTTATTGTCAATGTATATTAACTTAAAACTAAGCTATTATTTCATTTTACCTATCAGGATTCCTAAACTAGAAAGACATTTTAAATTACTTGTGGAAAATCAAGGTGGTAAGGCTCCATTATCTTAAAATTTGGCAAGGCCTACTAAAACAATCCAATAATGTCGTATTTCGTCACCATCGCTAAAGCATATTATACATTACAGTCATTACACAAAGACCAATACATTTTAGAATAGAAAGGAATAATCCAGTGTCGCAAGTATTTTCCATTTTCTGATCAAACATAACACCATCCCTATACAAGTGCAATATACACAACTTCATTAACATCTACCAAGCGCTACGTGTTCTAAGTAGAAACCAGCAAATGTGACAGGCAAACCATATAACCCATCTAATGAAAATGTATTAAATCCAGAGTGTGTCCTTCCTGACAGCAGGTATTAGGGTTGATACTGAATTGATAATTTCACTCGGCAATCGTGAATTCAGTGATCGAAAGGAAGCCAGAAGATGCATTTACACTTTCTATCACTAACGATTTATCAATACCGCAGAATATCCTCTAAAATACAAGATGCGGTGTGTTTTGCTGATTTTGTGCTGTTGCCAACAATATTTAGACTGTGGCTCTGCTTTCATAAAATCATTAATCTCTGCAAGCGTCTATTTCACTCCTTTTTCTCTACCCTACATTTTCGCTTTCTCTTGCTTATTTCCTTGAGCTTGAAAACGGCTTTTAGAGAAGTTGAGGTGATCAATGGAAGTCTGAATAAGTACTCTACATGAGTTTTGGGACCTACTTTTGTGTTGTCTACAGATTATTTTTGTGAAAATGAGTCCCTCCTGAGCAATAATAAGGTCTAGTTTTGCCAAGCCGATTTGAAAAATATTTATCGAAATACGTGTGTTTGTGTTATTGAACAAGCATAATTAAGATTATGTTAGAAACATTTATGGTACGCAGTCTGCACTTATTACAGTTCTGTGCACCACCCAAACACATACATACATAGAAGGTGCTATTACTCACTGATTAGTTTATACAATATTAGCACAAACATATTGTCTTGAGAAAAGGAAGAAATTTGTAATTGCATTTCTTAGAAATGCTTAGTTTGCATTAAACATGTTCAGGGAGAGTATAACTTTATATGTTACTATAAGTTGCTAGCGTAACTCACTTAATGACACCAACCTTGCTTTGAGGCAACCTAAATTTTTGTTCCACTTTAAATGCTCTTTCTTTTATATCAAGAATATGGCACTTCTTTTTCTTTCAAAGAAGTGGTTTCTTGTTTGCAAATGAAGTTTGTAAATCAAGTTTGACTTGGTAAGCGAAGTTTTGTCTTATTTCCATTGTGAAAGCTTTCTTAAACTTTCAAAATTCAAGGTTGAATTGTTTATCTTTGTAATTCTTAGGCATTGCTTGGTTTGACAAATGCAAAGCGTCAGAGACAGGCTTGAACTGTAATGTCTCATTGTTGACTCACTTCCAGTGAGAGTTTTATACCAAGTCAAAACCTTCATTTTGAAATAAGTTCTTTTGCTGAACTCTATCTTTTACTACGTACGTTTATTTATGGTTGTCTAATTAAATTGATTTTTACACTTTCCAAGTGATATACCTGACTAATCAATGTTTCCCAATTTGTAGGCATTGTGCATCACTTAAAATATAACTAAACAAGTTGTTCAAAGGTTTTTAAATATACCTAGATTAAAAAACGTTTTTAAAATTATTTTTCCAATCATTACTAACACAAATATGCTTAAAAGCTGGCTTTTGTTTTGCCGTGCAAATAATGAGTTTTACACACACAAAAACAAGATTTCACGATTTTTCAAAACAAACTATTTTTACCTAACTATATTTAATATTCGGTTTATATCATGCATGCATATCTTTGTAGTGTACTTGACGCATCCAATGAAAATAAAACTGGAAGAAAGCTCCTTTCAAAGGTAGAAACGTCAAGCGATATCGAGAAACTAAAATACGGGTGATTGCACTTTAATTTTGATAAAAGTCATACGTACTTTTCATTTAAAAGGATTTCTTCCTTTTATCTATATTTTTTGTAATATATTGGCATTACGTGTGAATGATAGTAGAACACGCATTGAGATAAGATGAGATCCATCATTTAAACCTCGATTTATTAATATATAAAGTTAAAATTTTAATAACGGTTTTTTGTTACGTAGCTCACACACAATATCTATTTTCACTTTGCATCGTATAGCTTCGTAACTTTTTCAGTGTTTCTTTAACTGATGGAAAAGGTGCGTAATTATTAGCTTGAAGGGATAGTCGTCATGAGTAGTTCTAGGAAAGGAGATGAAAGCGCAAATGAACTTTTCGTTGTTGTTTATCCACACGTTTAATTTCCCTTCGAGGGGGAGTCTGAAAGCGAAGTCTGTCTGGTACGAATGAGCCTCACTATATATGTTAATTTAGACAAGGCTTATCTGACTGTAAATTTTTGCGAGGTTTTGTATCTCAGAGATAATGTGTAATACAATGAAGAGTACAGTATTATCGCAATAATCACAAGTTGAAATAGACTATTGTATATGTACCGTCTCGCACACGTTTTAAAACAAGTACGTCTATGTACAATGCAGAATGCTTCAATTTTCAAATAACAAAACCGCTTTGTCTTGTAGTCAATTATACCCTACAGTATTCCTTAGCTATTATTAGATATATTTTGTGCATTGCATTTATAGATTCAATGAATAAAATTATTTGTATGAATCTGTGTTGTTATTTGTTCTGTGAAAAATAATTTTACTAATGCTTTTAAAATGAAGAAACCCTTAAAAAAATATGCTCTTTGTCATTCGAACGCTGTTGATACGTTTTATAATACGTGTCTCTTTTGGTGTTGTTTATTTTTACCCTTTGGTTTTGACCCTATTAAGCTTTTCAAACCATCACATCCTTTTTCGTTCAAGATCCCAGTTGATGAAAGATGTTTTTGTTAAGTATTTACTTGTGGTACTTACTTCATTGGAACCTTTTATTGTCGTACTTACTTTATGTTCCTACAAAAAATACTTCAATTGTAATTCTAAAAGTTTCCTAAAAACTGTCTTTGAAGTTTTTTCGCATTTGGATGACCGTTGTTGTCGTACAGCGAGAACAAAGACAAAAGTAGTTTTTATGAAAGTAATGCGAGGCGCAAAAAATCCGAGGCGTTACCGTATTGAGATTCCTTGTTAAAATGATAACCTTTTCGTGTTTTTTTTGTGAGACGTACTTTAATGCAAATGTAGTTTGACGCACATGGCTATTAAAACAACTATGTATAAATCAAATTTTATTCCACGCACCTCCAATAATACACTACAAGAAGGAAAAACCAAGCAAATCATTCGAACTTGTAAACAGATCAATCAGTATTTGTTGCTGAGAGAGAAAACGCTAAGAGGGTTGATGTGCAATTGTGTTTGTTGAAAGACTATTATAACTTCAAATCCGGACAAATGTCTCTTTGACAAAGTTTACCATTATAAATATATAATACCAGGTATGGCAAAGCTATTTTTCTTTAAAAATGAGGATGTGATGAAGTGAGCATAAGAAATCTTCTAGAATTTGGTGGTTTGCCTTGAGTACTGTAAATCCGACTCGGCAAACTTTCAAACTGAAGCTTTCAAGTGAAAGGTTTTCCCTAGTAAGTGGCTTTCACACATTCTGGGAACTGCTTGCCTTTCAAAGAGATGTACTCAACTTTATCATATTAAACATGTAAAATGAACACAGGAAGTTGTCAGAAACTCTCTAATTTAGTTAAAACCCTTCCTTGAAACGTCTCCTGTGACTATTGATACATCCTAAAAAAACAGCATCATTAACCCGGATGAAAAAACTAAAAGGTGTACAAAAATAGTTGCCCATCTTTTGTTATACATACATAGATTAAATACCCTTAATGAAAATTTAATTATATTTAGCTGTAAGCCCGGAGTAATTATTATTTAAGTAGCTTTTAAATACCTATTATTAAACTAGCGATTGGAAGTTATATTTAATTTATATAGACAACATTTGAATAGGTACACTAATGACGTGCTTGAAGCTACTACTAAAACTGTTGCGTTGCCTTCTTGATTTATTTGTGAATTGACAATAACCGACATTTTTTATAGTAGCGACATTAAAAGTAAGCCAGGAAATTAATCTATCAAGGGGATGACTTTTTTTTGGACATCAAGAACATTGTTACGATATTACAATAAAAGCAAATTTCTTTTTCTTGTGAACGTTTCATTTTTATTTTATTTTAGTTGATAAAGAGCGCACTCAGGATGCTACCACGGCCAAGGTGTAAGAACTATTGGGAGACATGCGACACTAGAGAGTTCGAAAAACAACGAAAATGCATTAACCAGAGTATATTTTTGTGTGATGCTCACTTACTATCATATGAAACTTTTAAGTGAGTAAAAGTAACATGCTGAGTTCATGGCGTTAACACAGATGTTTCTGGGAGTCTGTTTTTTTTGAGTTAGAAACTTTATGTTCATTCTTCTACACACGCGACATTTTCATACCCCCAATAAACTTACCTTACTTTCGTCACTCATTCCCAATTTAAAGTTTCATGTGACATATTAGACGTGTTTCGTATGTCTCCAAGTCATGCACCTGAACAGAATCATAAAATAATCTATCATAGTTTAAAATATTGAGAACTCATGCATTAACCATTCCCAACTTTCTTTCTTGTTTTGATCAATATACAATTTTCTTGGCTCTTTCAGATTTTTCCATCTTGCAAAGTGTATGCATTATTTGGTTGTTTCTCTGCACACAGCAATTGTATCAATTTAGTTTTATTTCAATAGACGTCTGCAAGGAAAGCGTGGCACACACATATTTCATAGAATGTGTGCCGTTTTATTAAAATACACATCAAATGACACGACTAGCCTGACTCCTACGTAAGGAATGCATGCACATAAAAAATGAGATGAGGATTAGAATCTGCATTGGAATTTTCTTCATGTCTGCCTAATCAGATAGATGGTCCCTTGTTTGGGTGGAGTCGAATTACGTCATGTGCAAATGTGCTGGCAAATATGTCAACTGTCAACATAATTATTCGCATACAAGGCACGCTTGGAATAATGGTTGGAGTAGCTTGAAGACTTAAAATGACTCGGATTTTTTCCCACTTATGGAAACAAACTAGCAACTAAACAAAAAACTCATACTTTGCAAACAACTTTCTTTCTACCTATGTTTATACAGAAGTACATCTGCCTGATTTGAAAAAGACTGGCGAGTTTCTTAAAATTTATGACGTTTACTGCGCAATTGTCTCTATATTAAGACCCTTGTCTATTTACACGAAGTGTATTACAAGCTTAAATTTTTCGTGCAAGACAAGTTCACGCAACATCAACCCAACAGCTATCAAAATGTATTAGCGTCATACATTATTCCTGTCAGTTGTTCACGTGTAAATTTGACAGTAGATCTGTACGGCTTACACGCGTCATCTAACTTGGTATTCTTGCTCAGACACCCTCGCCTTGGCACACCTATCAAATTAAATAAGGGGTTCTTAAGCGTGTATACCTTCATGTTCCTACTCAAAAGAAACTCTCACTATTTTTATCACCTTGTCGTAGAAAATTACAGGGAAATCCGGGATTCAAATGTTGTCATTCTAAGTATTCGTTATTATAGTGTGATACTTATGACCTATCTCTGGTTCTCATTAACAATACAGTATCATAATAAAACTAGGTCATGTTGGTTGGCTTAAACAAATGTTGTATATAGGGTTAGTTGTAAAAAAGAATACAGTGAATGAAGGTGAAATGGGAAAAGGAAAGCTTCCAGCTTATTTGTACTGCTTACACTTAATATTATTCAAAAGCATTTTTTCTCCTCAACTTCTAAACAAAAAATGCTCCAAGAGCTCAATTTTCCTTCTTGCTCCTCACTCGCTTCTTCTCCATCCACAACCCGTTCTTTGAACACTTATGTGTTTGCATCCATATTAAACCTATAAAAGCATATGGGCGTGAATTCCTTGCGGTGTTATCATCATCATTCGCATATAACGTATGACTCTGTTTTCCGTCTAATTCTAATCCAGAGCTGGAGAGCGTTACTCTTCCTGTCATGATATTTCTCAGAATATCCCATGAACCATCGTAATGTCAGTATAGNTAACGTATGACTCTGTTTTTCGTCTAATTCTAATCCAGAGCTAGAGAGCGTTACTCTTCCTGTCATGATATTTCTCAGAATATCCCATGAACCATCGTAATGTCAGTATAGCATATGACATTCACGGTGAAAGTGAAGACGCATAAAATAATGCTGCTGGCTGTATAGATGATAGAAAGTATGTACTTTGTTGATTGTCTGAATTGAATCTGTACAGGTTGATAAAAACAGTGTTGGTAATGGTATTTTCCCAAACTCGCCAGGCGTTGTTTTCGGATGAAGTTGTGTAGCGGAAACAAAAGTCAAAGTGACTGCCCACACATAGTTATAGAGATTCTATAGGCATTTCACACTATGATCTTATTTTGCTTTGTAAGCATTGTAGAAAGAGAAGCAAATGAACAGCAATTAAGATACATTGAGTTTTTGGTTGGGAATTGATGTTTCTATAGTGATAAGGATAAATGAAGCTTAAACCTAATTATCCTTTGCAGAAAGTGTTTTTGGGGTAAATAAATCCAACATGTATTTATAAGGCTTATGCAATAGCTTATTTTATCAAAATTAAAATAGTCCTCACATTCTCAATAACACCACTTAGTTTATTATTAACGGATGCGCACTTAATATTTACGTATTGCTCTTTTGCCCAAACAAACTCATTTTGTATTTCTAGAATAATTTCAAAACAGAATTTAGGATTTTTCTGCGACCTCCTTATCCTACACAGTACTTATGTTTCTTTCATGTTTTTACGTAACTTGTTGACAACGAGCTTAGTAATTGTCCAAGTAGGTAATAAACTTGTTGAGAGAATTGATAAAAAAATGTGAGTTGAGAGGACTTTCTCAAATAACGTCAACTTTGATGAGTCCAATTCCTTTCCATATTCGATTCAATAATCCTGTTTACCTTGCATGGGCACGTAATACTTCTTGCGAAGACATAAATTCTTGCTTTCCTCTTTTGCGTCACTTTCTCTTGCAAAATCGCATCTTGAAGTAAAGATGAATTTCGTAAATGTCTTTTCAAAATAAAAGAAAACTCATCATCCTATTAGCGTGCCTGAGTGAACAAATGTAAGTGGAATAAAAAAATATAGGCAAAATTAATATCATATCCATACCAAGAAATAAAGCATTCCCATTTGACATCTGTTCTTTTGGGAAACTGGCTTTTGTTGTAAAAAAAAACTTTTTGTTTTCACTTAAAAACCCTTCCAGGCACGCATTTACATCTTACCAATCAGTTTCTGCTTATCATTCACATACGCTTCCCTTTGTCTACGCTACTCTTTTCCTGTTGTCAGGTTATCATAGACTTGCAAATACCAAGCAAAGGAATTTTTCGGGTACTTACGTCTGTATGCATGTAAAGTAAATACGTGTGTCATTCTAATGTCTGCCTTTCCACGTTTTTCTCTTTTGGAAACTCCTTTTTTTGTCTTTATCGCTACCATGTTCGTTTCATATGAAAGGGATGATATATTTCCTGATAAAAATGATGAGTTTAGTATTTGCAGAAAGATTGTCATAATCCAATATTAATAATATCATCATAATATAATATTAATATGTATAATGCTTTCCACATCCCACTAGATAAGTATTGCTTACAGCCATAAG
>JAHZNG010001066.1:0-28055 GCA_027744375.1 Orchesellides sinensis
TCTTGTGTCATATTATACATAACCATACCATATGTACGTAACTTTTGAAACATGAAAGACCCTTATTCGCTTTTACTAAACGGTCCAGAAGATCCAATGTACAATCTAGATAATATATTCATCTATGTATATAATTTTTTAACATTTGCTATTTTTTTAAATTTAAAGTATAAAATCTGTTTCTACTTTCTACCGTATATTTATATACACTTATTTATACTCGCTGCTCACTAAAATGGATGCAAATAAGTTTTTTTTTGTCTGAGATCGACCAAAGATGGTGTAGATTCAAATTCTCTGAAGATACAAATACTTAAGTATGCAGCATTCATAAATGATCTAATCAAGAGAAAAAAAATGTGTGTTTTAGTTGATTGCTGAATTCACAACCACAGCAGCAGAGGTACTAGGCTGAAATTGACAGTCTTTGGAAAGCGCAGGGTTAGATGCATCTGTGTCCTTGGATGTACTTTCAGACTTTTCAACGTTTTGTAGCAGTAGAACAGCTATAGCATCTTTCACTGCGTGATAAACTAGATTTTTTATGTGTAGTTTATCCTCATTATTTGCTTGATTTTTAGTCAAGCTTCTCAGCTCTTCAGTCAAATGAAAACTTGAGCTGATATTCTCAGGTGAAACGAAGTCTTCAGCGACTTTGATACAGTTCTGGAGATTTCGCACCTGCAAATATCAAACAATCGGTTATAAATACAACTGTATTCTTCCAAAGCTCACTTTACAAAATGCATCTTATTCGTTTACTTACTTGGTGAGGAGCACCAGCAGGAACAAAGATTGCATCTCCTGCACACTGTATGATTGGATACCCATTTACGTCATACTCAGTTCGTAACCTTCGTCGTAGATTTTTATCCAAGTACCAGCTTTGGTCATGAATGGCATCATGATCAGGTTCAACTTTCTCACCCTTTTCAGCAGCAACCTATAAAACCGAAAGTAAAGCTATTTAGGTTTGGGACAAAATTTACGAAAATGCATCTTTATGTTGAAAACCCTTACCTTATTTAAAAGATCTCTAATCTTATCAGCATCTTTGGCATCATAAATATGCCATAGTGCACCAGGTACTTCTTTCTTACTCAAAACACGATTCATGGTAACCACATCACAGTCTGATTCTTCTAACGCGTTCATTACCGCTGAAAAACATAATACTCTTTGACAAAACTTGCTTGACGAAACCAAATCTGTTAATAATTAAACCAAACAATTTATTTGAAATACCTTTATTATGCTCGTCTAAATCACCGTCCTCTGGTGCCTCACAGTGTTAACTGAAGGATATAAGTGTGTACTCTCCGATATAATTGTAAGTTTTGAAGGAACTTGATTATTTCTTATTTTTTCGTTAGCTTTCAGTCGTTTAAAATACTGTAACTTTACACTGGTTTCAGTTGACGCACACTTAACATCGTTGCTGCAGCCATTTGTTGCACCTGTTGTTTTACTAGATTTATCGTTGTCTTCGTTTTCTGATGGTGTCTTTGAAGAAGCATCATTGCCTGCAGTAGCTGAGATAGTTGCCTCTCCATCAGTTTCTTTCTTCTATATTAATAAAAATAATACAGAAATGATACATTCGTTAACGATTAATTAAAACACACACATGGAATGAAATTTAAAGATAGAATAAAAATACCGCTTACCTTATCTGTCGATTTAGAATTAAGATCTACTTTTTCTGAATCATCAACGGGCTCCGCATCAGATTTCTAAAATCAGGAAGAGGTATATTTTGCATATCCATTCATGTACTCATGCTGTTTAATACTCATATTAAAATATAAGTTGCCACAGAATGATAAATTTACATACCTCAGGGGTGACTTTGTCATCAACAACCTTCTGTGAAGTATTCGTTTTAATGTGTTCACAATCACAATTTTGAGTAATATTCCACGTGCTGCACAGATTATGTAACTTTTTGTTTAACTCTGTCAACGCATCGCCAGCTATTGTCTGAACTAACATTAGCTTATCAAGTTCATGTGCACAACGATTAGAACAAAGTAGCCACTGGAACTCATCCCGGTCTTTACCAGCTTGTTCTGCTGCCTGTAATGAAACAACATGCAAAAAAACCATGATAATTAGAGAAGCTTGTTAAGCGTTATAATAATTCGTTAGTACAAATTAAGGCATGATATGAACTTACTTTCTCCTCTTGACTTTCACTTTTTCTTGCTCTAAAGCATGATAAGCAAACCACAAATCCACATTTCCCACAGGCCCAATGAAAATTGAAGAGAGTCGTATCACAAACATCACACATTTCCCTTACACCCTTCAGCAAAGGTTTCCAAGAGATTTCAGAGAGCTCCTGTGTGTGTGCTAAGCACCTTGCTTCTTCTTCTTCACAAACCAAATCACAAAACTGATCACACAACCTCGATAGCAAAAACTTTGACATTTCCACTTCAAACCCTTCAGGGGCCACCTCCGATGGTAGCCATAGACGAAACTGATCGTGTTCTGTAATCTGCAATTTAAATAAATACCAAATAATTACAAACCAAATTCACAAACGTGTCGCAATGGTAAAAGCTAAAACTACTGCTTCTGTCTTAAGAACATACCTTGGGTGGATCCGTAAATGGATCGGAAAACCCGGCAACTGTCAGACCACCACCTTTAGTATAACGCAGCTTGCGGAAGCCATAAAATCTACAGTAAGCTCCACTCTGTTTCTTGGACCCTCGTCCAGACGGATGCCATCGACATTCTCTACACTTTCCAATTTTGGGTGTTACTCTGTTACATGTTTCAGCCTGAATAAATGATTCTCCAGTCTTCTTGAGTTGGCTAACGGGTGGCCGTTTACAAAGACCATCTTTTCTTAAGTCAGGTTTAGGAGATGCTTGACCGGAATCCTTTCCTTTTCGGCCGTTTTGTTTCATAGGAGATGAGCTATCAGTCAGTGTTTTCTCTTTATTACTATTGTCAGACTCGTTTTCAGAACCTATATCACTGTCATTCAGCCTTTCTTTTGCAAATCCGTTAATGGATTGAGTGTTTGTTGCTCCACTGCTCTTTGTCTCATTTTCAGAGTTTGAAGATGCATGTCCATTCACTAATTTTCCGTTGGTTTCTTCTGCTGGAGAATTTTGCGCAGTCAAGTTCTGAGAAGGAGTCCCGGCGGACGTGGTCGTACTGCTAATACTAGGCTTCGATGATAAATTACTTTCTTCATTAGACTTATTTTGAGTGTTGTCACCCTCATGCCATTGGAGTACCCAGGCTTTCTTGGGAACCTTCTGAAATTTGGTTGGAGTAGTTGTTGGTGTCGTTGTTGATGATGTCGGTGCTACCGGTGACACACTGGACGAGGTTGATGGGACAGCAGTGGATGCAGACGACGTGATGGGTGTAACTGAAGACCCAACAAATACGTTTGAGCCCAATGTAGATGATGTACCCTCAACTTTAACTTTGGTTAGGTCAGGCTCCAATTTTTGGTCATTAGCACAACTCATATCATTGTCATTTAAATTATCTTTGTGCTTTCCATTGCACAACATTACTGGAGGAGTACTTGCAAACATGGGTTTTGAATCAACAGCACCAGGAATTATAACACTTGGTTTTTTTATATCAAGTGGAGGCGGCGTTATCTCTTGTTTGATCTTGATAGCACTTTCTGATACAATTAAAGGTAATGGAACCAGATTGTCAGTATTTGTACGCTTAACTTCCTGATAATAATCAGATACTGAAGGTTTTACTTCGTGATTTCTTCTGCCAATCATTAAGTTCGTTGCACTAGCAGCAGTAGACATAGGTGCGTCACAACGGACCTTCTTTGTGTCAAGATGTAGAGGCATTACAATCTCGTCGATTTTACGCTTTGGTGGTATTTCTGATACGGTTAACGACAAAGGAACAGGATTGTTTATGTGATTGTGCGGCACCTTTGGCCTTATATTGAGTTCATCTGGTTTTCGAGATCCGTACATAGTCTTGACTGAAATATGATCTGAATAATCTTTGATATGTCCCCTATACACGTCCTCGTCAATTTTGCGCTTTCCACCCAGGTCAAGTGGTTGAGTTTGAATAGAATGCATATGTGCTTGAGGAGATATCGACGGCTGGAAGCCAGGTGGACCATTGTTGTACATGTAATACGCTACATCTGACTTCCGCATGTCATGCTGGGGAAGCGTTGGACTTGTGTGGGAGTACGATGACGGTGATGACTGTGACGGTCTTGTCAAACCTCCTTTTGAAGTTAAAGGTAATGGACCAGCGGGATCACTGTTGATATCATAGGGTCTCGTTGACGGCCCAGGTTTACCATATATGTGAGGAGGGGCAGGACTGTTAACTTTGTGTTTGCTCATATGAGCTTGTGGATAAGCATGATACGAGTTGGGGGACGCTGATGGAGTCCCTGGTTTCCCGAAAGGACTTCTATTGCGTTCTAGCTGTAAGTCACTCTGAGCAGTAGGACGACGCGGAGCAGGAGGGAGTTTCTGATAACGAACACAATTTTCGGACGGATGTGCATCTAACCTTGACATGGGTTCTGGTTCATACCTAATACTACTTTGTTGTGAAGTATCATGCGATCTCCCTATAACTTCAGGTGCACCATATATTTGGTGTTTCATTCCAGTTTCTCCAGTGGGTCCAGGTCGAAATTGGGCCTCACTTCTTAATGGAGGTGGAGCGGGTAGTTCGTGCTTGTTTAATGCGTGTTGCTGCTGAATTTGATATATTACCTGTGGATTTTGTAAATCTAGGAGGAAAAAACAAAAAACGTGTATAATTTACCGGTTTGTAAGCACTGGTGTATTGATGTTTAAACAACAAACATACCATGAAGGCGTTTATCATGGGGTGAGGGTGGGTGATAAAAACGCTGTGGTGTACTGGGTGCATGTGGATTTCCACGTTCATCTTGTCTCATGACAGGCTGCGGTGCGGTCCCCTTCAGTTGTGCAAGTCTCAAGCTTTCCACGAAATGATCATGTACAGCTTGTTCAACTGTGCTTTTACTAGAAAGGTTTACGCGAAAATCCTTTGAATTTCTGAACCACACAATATTCTTCAGTCAGTACATATGCTTTTGAACTTTTGAACAGATTAAAAACTAACGTTTGCAATTATAAACTTACTGTAACACTCCTGGACCCTGACGCCATGCCTCCAATGGAGGCTTAGAGGCACCAGCTTGCGGAGCGAATACAACTGGTGCTCTTCCTCGAAGTCCATCATGTGCATTTTGTTGGTGCTGTTGGTGAGCTCGACTAGAAGTGTCTAATGACTTGTTATCATGATGTTGATAGACACCTCCACCGGTATTGACATTGTGCGCTACCATGGGATGTGACAAATGGACCACTCCTGAATGCTGCATGGAAACAACATGTCGGACTTCACCGGCATTGATTAAGCTGGGATCCCTCCACACCTTTACGGGTTCATTTCTACTGAAAAATCATACACAAAAAAATCATATATATTGACCATCAATAATGGCATACCTAACTTTTACTTTTTAAACCACAGTACACGCTTAATCACGTTATTTGACGTTATATTATAATTGTCATTAAATTCAGGTAACTTTCATCGTGGGGCATTATAAAAACTATAAAATTCAGTGAGGAATTACTATTACCTACCAACTATCATTAATTAATACATGTCTGACTGGATCGGAGCTTTGGTATTAACAAATGAAAAAGTATTTGCTTACATTCTTTTGTAACAAAAAACACGCGTACAAACTACAAACAAATAAAGAAAGTATTCCTTTTACTTATTTATAGATAACAGCTACTATTGTCTACGCACGCTTCATTATCGCCTGTGTCATAAAGTACAAAGTGGTTTATTTAACAGCCCAGTTTCTTGGAACTATATCATTAGCAACAACGTCATTAAATATACATTCTTGGAAGACTTCCCCAACTCCATTGAATACTCTCCATTAAGTATAATGTTAGGAGTTTATCCTTAGTTTATTGATTTATACTTGACTGTTTGTTTGAGTTGAGCACAATTGTATTTCACTAACTGAAATTACTTTCCATTAGCGTAAAAAGGCTCTTTACCTATCGAGAACAAGTGGAGCGGTTATTGGTGACGGAATATGATGTAAGCGACCATCCGTTATCACTGCAGGTCGAACATGATTCCGAAAATGAAGAACAGAGTTCCCTTCATTAGCATACACACCGCTGGGAGAACTCCGTGGTACACCGCTATCATCTCTCAACCTGGAATTTCTTAAGTCGCCTGGCTCCATTTCCAATTCACGCTACCACTACAATAAAAAACAGACAAAGGAAATGCTTTAATATCCATGTATTTCTATTCAATCAGCATTGTCCGTTTTTGATATTTGTATAAAGCGTTAAATTATCCATCATATAGTTTCACTTTACTTTTTATTAAACTCTTTGATAATAATGCTGAGATTGTTGGGTCCCGGTCCATTAGTTTTTAAAGCTACGCCGCAGTAGCTGCTTCAGCTATTCAAGCTCTCACAGTAATACATTCCAGAGCGGTGGTAATTTATTCTGGTTATAAATAGCTACTTTCTCAGGTCACAGGTCAGATTTTTTCACTACTGGTCTGTCCATAAATAGTTCATTTTGTTCCCCCGTACATAATTTTTTATAACTAAAGCACATTATTGATCTAGTTGTAAGCAGTGTTGATAGTTGTATGCATACACATATCAGGCAGGATTAACACACTCCAATCCAATATTTCCAGTCATTTGCGCGAGAGCAATTTTAATAAACATATTTCAAATAATACTTTCACTTGGCCTTGTAGAAAGAAACCTCGTACAAAATGATAAGTACTTAGTTACAATTATGATAATTTGTATATTCAGTATTCTTATAATGTCAAAGAGTGTGAAAGATAACGGGAAGCCTTTTGCTATACCGCTGTCACCTCACAACTCTTCCGGCAAGTTATTTTTACACGTTCACTTTCACCTACAAAAATACTGTTTTCCTGACTCCTTTGTGAAGCCAGTCCACTTGTTTTTTACACTGAATTTGCAAATTTCCAAAAAGGTTTTTTTTACCCATATATCATCACAAAGTTTAATAAAAGCTAAATATAAACTACTATATTTTTGAATAGTGCACAACATACACTTTTATATAAAAAACACAGCTATCATTAGTGGTTACGTAAGAAAAAGGTAACGTATTTGGTTCAAACGCAATAATGCTGGAAAACTTTCTCCAAAAAAATTGCATGTTGTTGCAACACACCTCCTCCGTCCCTAGTGCGTGTGTGTCCATAAAATAATACCTACACATATAAATATAATCCACATACAATACCCGGGTGAGGAAATGCAAGCACAGGAAGTAGATTTTTGGAGTGTATTTTGTTTGTTGTATTATATTAAATATTATTTTCACTTCCGAATTTCCAAAAGTGGAGCACACAGCATATTATGTCCTCATTCTATGTAATATATGTTCCAATACAACTGCAGTTCTGTGACACTTTCTCCCTTGCTATATATATGTAGTTCCAACTTTCAACACAATTTGCAAATCTTCCGTTTCATGCAAACAAAGGTATCTTTGGTGTCTTCTTATCCTTTCTTTGTAATGGTTCCGTTATTTTTTATATTTTAAGAATGTAAATCTCTTTTCTGATAACCATTAATACTCTATTGTTTCCTACACAGCTCATACACAGTTAAAACACTTTTTTATCACTTTAATAGTGTGCTATATAATTTCATATATTATGTATTCCTTTACGATGAGAGTATTAAAAATTATGACGATATATATGTATATATTTATATCTGGATGCAATATTTTTGTATCAAATGTGTATTATTTCCCTAATTTGTTCCTTTTAATATTATGCGTCACTTGAGACAATGAAAAACAAAATATTTTTTTGTATTGCAATCCTTTTAAGCCTTTTCCTTAAACTTGAAAAATTGCATACAGGAGGCTCTTTTAAAACAATTTTGCTGTTACAAGTATATTTTTTTTGCAATTTGCTTTTAATATGTTTCAATTCAATTAATTACATAGTAATTAATTGCCGCTTGGCTTGAAATAAAACTGCATATTGCAACTTGGTGTGTGCAGGTGTGTTTCAGAGTCTCTCATTCATGCAAGCAGTACACTTTTAATTTAGAGTACTACTCACCTTGAATTAAACATAGTGTATTAGACACACACAAACAACACATATTATTTATACATCACACACAAATCTATCTTTTTTTAATAAATACGATGGTAATGATGTTTGATAATGATTAAATGATGATTATACGATAATGATTATGGGAGCCTTAGCCTTCTGTCTCCTCAAAGCTCAGTCATTCGCTAAAAAATTATGACTCCTTTTTTTCTCTCTTTACAATACACTTACTATAGCAGGTTTTTTTTCGCGAACCTGTATAGTAGTATTGTAACAGTTATATTATTATTGTGTGAATAAGTATCTCTCTCTTTTTTTTACTTCTCTTCTTCTTTTCTTTCTTCTCTATTATACATGTGTGAGTCTTCTGATCTCCTCTCATAAGTTAATGTATTACAGTAGGAGAGTATTAGTGAGAAAAAAGCACTAGGCATGAAGAAGAAGAAGAAGATGATGATGATGATGTGTAGCGTATAGTATGGGTTTTGTTGTAACCCTTAATATACATTATGTATTCATAATATAATCTGTATTATCTGAGGGAATAACACATTTTTACTTTTTTACACTTGAACTACATTCATACATACATATTATAAGGATATTTTTCCCATTCGGAGTAGTTACAAGAATAGGATATGCAGTGTATAAGGCATAAGGTATAATACTTTAATGTGTGCCATGCCAGCCAGACAGCTTTGCTTGCCAGCTTGTTTTTTATTAATAACATATGCCTTGCCTGCTATTTTCTGATGCTCTTGTAGGGTTGATGGTTGATATGAAGAAATTTGTGGAAGGATGATGATGATGATGCATTATATTGTGTTATGTATATACTAACCAATATTGCATTGTATGAATGTCTGTATGTTTTTCTAATGTGTACAGAGAAGATCAAAAAAGTAGAGTGCTCGCTGCTCTTCGCCAATTCCTTTCATACTTGTTCTTGTGTTGATCATGCTAAAACTTTAAATTACATTATGATATACATTTATAATGATGCTTTTTTAGCAAAACCAAAAGGTAAGCCGTATATATACATACATGGCATAACCACGTAGTAAAAAAACCTGTATTTGCATTTACGGTACAAATCGCCGTATCATGTCATGTACTATTGTTAGTTTTTTATGTATATGGTATCATTATGAAAATCAGCTTTTTGGCTGGTTGTTTGCAGATTCTAATATGGCATATATTTACTTACGCTTGTTGCATATATATTGTTGTGTGTGGCTCGTGTGTATGTAAATGAAGTAATGCAATGGCTGCACGAGCGTATGTCACATGTATTGCAATACAATAAATGTAAAATATAGCATATTTGTCTGTGACTAGTTTTGCATTGTAGAAGGAAGAGCCCTTTGTATTTTGTATAGTTTTGAAAGACGGTGTGACGTGTATATAGCATGATACGGTGTGAAACACATAACCTTTGTAGGCATCAGGGCATCACCCATTTTTCTTGTCGGCTTTTACACAGTCATAATAACTCAAAAATGGCAAACTTTTACCTCTTTTAGTCGGATATCATCTTCCGTAAATGTGCAGCATAAGTGTACATAATCTTTAAATCTATCCTGCAAGATACATGACAATGACTGTAGCAACAACCATATACATAATACATACCAATTGGCATTGTTTTGCAAGTCCAGTTTTAATGTATGAATATGTTGGGTGTACTTACCATCTTATCATTATCATTCAAGCTTATAAATTCACGTAAAATTTAGGATTTTTATGCTTCTTGAATTTATTACTCGATTTTATATACAATAAATGCATGTCGCTTCCTTTTGCTATTGTTACAGTCTTACAGTTCCGATAAACATAACCTCACCAATAGTTTAGCTAATTTCCTATGATTTAGGGAACGGGTGAAGGAATTTCTAGCATTCAAGCGGGTTAATTTCATATGACAATTAAAGGTCACATTAAAGGAACTAAAGTTATTGCAACTACCTTCTCATATTATTGCCATACTTCTAGTTCATCCACAAAGGTTATCTTGCTGCACCCATCATCACATTGAAAATAAGATAGAGTGATATAAAACATCAGGGAAGGGAATAAAAGATCCACACAGGGATCACTTTCAATGCCTATCATAGATGAAATCGTACATACTTATAAAGCTTTAATTGCCTTTTCGAAGTGGTGTACATAATGTATTTTCTAACCCTTCCATCCCCAAAGGAAAACAACACGAGCCAGTTGGTTGGCAGAAGTAGTAGTCAGCACTTCTTGTTCTCATCCTGATGATACTGTTAAAAGTATTGTGTAAGTCTGGTAAAATATCTTGGATTGTAAAGCATAATGTGGAGAGGAGCCATCATAATATTTCTCATGATCGTGATCATCATAGTCATTGTGCATTGACCGTGCGTTTCTTGTCCTATTATGTTTCAAAAGTGAATTTTCCATACTGCTTCATGCCTTGTTTTTTTACATTTTGACTTTTAGAGGTTGTATTAGACATATTGATATATTGTTATGTTATATGGTGTTATGCATTTTAAAGTTTTATTTCATATCATGCTTCCTCTCTCATCTTTCATCTGCACATATTACTTATTAGATGATATCGTATTTGTAAATCTGTCATGGTATTCGTATCCATGCCTCGGATTTCGCTTAAAACTTGTAGCAAGTTTGCTTAACCCACTTTCGGAAAATGTTAGCATCATAAAGTCCGAATGAATTGTATATAATAGATGCTCCTTGTTTTTCACGGTTCACCCTCTGGATTACCTATATTGTTATGCTAATTTACAATACACTGCTAGTATTGATGATCAACGCATGAATATTTGTGGAGGACAAGAGTTAACAAATCCAGTTAGAAGCGGTATGACGAGTTAATGTACTGCAAATGTGATGACATGACATGTGCCATGCCATGTACTATTTAGTCATTTCAATGGCGTAGCATAATGCATTAGCAAAAATGTTGATTGTATCCATTCTCTGTATCATTACAAAACCATAAATATGGACATATAGGTATTTTATATTGAATATAAAAAGACGGGACGAGTTGATATTAATGTACCTTGCCATTTTCTTTCCGTGAATGCATTTTAAAATAAAATATTTTTCTTATACAAGGCTTTATCTGTTTGCTCCATTCAATCTGCTGGAAAACGATTTGAATTTTCCATATCAGATACCTTTTTCTTATCAAGCTAATAAGAAGCCAGATTGGGGACTAAGTCAACATTTAAAGCAGGGCAATCTTAGGAATATGATAATAGGAAGATACTTTGAACGCTGGATAAATTAACTATGAATTTTTGAAGAAACGGTAATTGCGGTAAACTTTTGTAATTTATGCTAACCTACTTCTTTTTATTATCATGTGCTTCAATGATTTAATTGCGTACATTACGTCAAAACAAGCGACAAATATCTGTCCAATTCAGCTTCTCAAAAGGCAGTGTTATTCTGTACATAATTTTAATTCATAATTTATCATACATAACATGCTAATGCTTCAATGAATTTTCTTTCTGAATTCTCAGCAGTTTTCCAAGTATTGGTAAAATAAAGAATCAGCGTATTTTAAATGAAAACTTAGACGGCTACTGATTTTGTATCTTATGCTAAACTATGACTTTGTAGCAAAGGTACTTTGTGAAGTTGTCATTTATAGACACTGACCTTTTCCATCTCATCTAATCTCATTTATCCATTATGATGTATATATTTAGTTATGTTATATTGGTGCTTAATAACTGTACTGTTCTATAGCTGTATTCATTTCAATCAGAACATTGACATAATAAGCAAATTGTTTACAGTTTTACTATCTGTTTTCGCTCGATCAGATAGTCAGATACAGAAAAATAAAAACAATCAGTCTGACATTTGGTTAGTATCATATTATGGTTATAATATGAATATGAATGGTTGGTAAAAGATTTACAAACTACGTTTGCACTTGAGCAAACAAAACTTTGGACTTAATACATCAAAGGTGGTACTTTTATTCCTGTTTTTAAAACACATATTGGTGACTCTGACGTATTCTACCTCTAATTCTAAGCAAATACATGTCATGAAGTTAAAACCCAAACCGTTTTAGATCAATACGAAAATATTTATGCAAACAA
Organism: Orchesellides sinensis; assembly: GCA_027744375.1. NCBI lineage: Eukaryota > Metazoa > Arthropoda > Collembola > Entomobryomorpha > Orchesellidae > Orchesellides > Orchesellides sinensis. Next base: position 12,282 of record JAHZNG010001066.1, read on the forward strand.
CGAAAAGTTACACTAATGTTAAGTAAATTCGATACGTCATGTCATTTTGATGTTTTAGTAAGTCAACGAAACCAATGTATTATATTGTATGGGCTCCCAATTTGATAAATTCCATGCGGCAGCTCACTCAGTATCAGCCATGAATTAAATCATTTTCATATCATTCGGTTTCAGTATCAGAGAAGAATAGGAGAAAGCTTTTCCGTTAACCTTTCATTTTCATAAGAAGTCTATGAAAACTCAACTGGCACGGAAATTCAAAGTTTGATGTTAAAGATACTTGGCTGTTAATTCTTCACGCAACAAAACCGTGAGCCTCAACTTGATTTAATAAAATGATATGCACATTATCTCTCGACAGTCAGTTTGCAGTGCACTTCCCATTCCCATAACATCTCATTTGGCAAAAGTACTGTTTGGTTCACTGTCATTTCTGGCATGTGAATAGCAAAGCAAGAGCTATCCTTGAAAAGAATATCATGTTTTTAAGCTTTGATCTATGTGTGCAATTAAGGCCAATGCCAATGCCACTTTACATCAAAGTATCAACGAATTTCAAGAATCATACCTAACACGTTGTGCCAAAATTGGAGAAGCAAATTTTATACTCCAAATTTAATGCCTTTTGCTCCACAACATGCAGTTTGAGTTCCATGTATGTAATAGATGCGTAATTAGTACGATTTTCCTTCTAATTGGCAATTTTTCTGAATTATATTAAATATTTTACATTGTATAAAACGTTTTCCGAATTCATCACAAGACTCTTAGCTACCTACTTAATAATAATTTCAGAAGGAAAAGTTTTTTTTTGCAATAATTTGGTCCTTCCAAAAGCTCCAACACGCATGTTAATACAGGTATTTATGTAGACGTAATAAATAGAGATAACGTGTTAGGTGTTGTTGAGTTGATTAATGTTGACATTGAATTGAATGTTTGGACGTGTGAATAAGGTAGAAATGTTTCCAGAAAACAATTGGAATTTTGCATAGATGTTGGTTCCCATCTTTTAGTCTTGGAATTAGATGTGCATGAAATCATATAAATACTTAATATATCCCACCCATGCTGTGTTGCTGTACATGTCGGATAATACCATAAAACGCACCATAGGAAATTGTTGATTATGTTCTCATCTATATAAACGAAGATATAATGTTCCACCGGTGAGTAATTTTGAAGTTGACTTGTAAAAGTAATTTATTTTTATATTGCTTGGGAAACAGACGCATTCCAAAATAGATGTCAGTTTTGTAATAAAATTAGAATCTTGTGAGAATTCAATAATGTATGTAAAGCAGCTTGTTCCTGTTTGATAAGATCATATCAAACATAACAACCAATCATCAAAGTGTGGAATTTTTATGCCATGTCTTCAATAAATACATATGATATTACTTCCTTTCTTGGTCTATTTTATTCCCTACATTTGATTACACAATTACACAGATTTTAGATACATAATAATAGCATGCAATTTTACGCCACTACATTTAGGAATTTTCATTGAACAAAACCGCAGAAAAGTTTTTTATCAAGTATTTTGCATGGATTTGTCTCCTTGTACGACGAGACTCTCCTTAATTGATGTGTACAACTGATACATACCAAAAAAACAACATTACTCCCAAAAAACTTATAAGCGTGTATTAAAATTCGCAAACAACTTCTTTTCAAGTTCAACTTTATCGATGTGGTTGTATGCTTTTCAACTTCAACGAAGCCATTTTTTTCTCACAGACGAATTACCACGTCGTCGCGTGGGTAGTTATCCCATGCCACTTGTGTAATATGTTGCTCAAAATTATGGCGATATTGATCTTGGTCAAGTTTCTTGACTATTTCCCAGTACTCCTTTTTTCAAATCAACATAATAAGCTATGGTAACGTTCTCAAAATCAAAGTCAAGACCGCATTAGAAGAGCACAATATAGTTAAACGTTATGGTTTTTGCAACCAAAACCGGCCACTAATGAATAAAACCTCTCAACAACATGAATATAAGTTACTATGAGTACAATTGCAGAAAAGCTTTAAAAAACTATTCAAACGTCATGTCAGGTGCTTCACGCTAGCCCCATCAAGTGTTGTTGTCGGAACTCACATTGTCGGGTATTCGTTACGGCTACTAGCTTTTTATGCGTCAGAAGGGGCCAGTAGGTCTAAATATCTGTCTGATTTATCCAGTTGTACTCGACATTGAGATTTCAGGTTTCTTAAATTATCATCCTCTACAAATATGACAGTGGCATGTACAATTTATATCTAATTTCATGGCATCTGATTTACCTACCATCATAATCTGTTGACATACAAACATCTCCATACATTTGCAGTGTTTGTGTCGACATTTGCGAAGATGTCATTATGTCAGATTGAGGTAATTATGGCAATAGCTTCTTTTAAAAAATCAAGGTTACAAAAGATTGCACGTGTAATAAGGGTGTGTATACAATCACCTACACAAAAATAACAGAGGCAATCTTTAATCTTTTTAGCGTCTGTATTTATAGAAATTATGGGTCCGAAATCATTCTATTCAGATTTTTTTTAAATGCACAGCTTTATAGTCTAAGCTCCAGTAGTACGGCAATTGTTACAATTGCATATGTTAAAAATACAAATGAGTTTAATCTACTCACAGTAATTGCTTTTGCCCATATAGTACTTAAAATTTAATTTAAAACATAATCGTTCCGAATATGGTAGCATTGTCAAGTCATTCTTTGGTAGAATTAGCTCATTGAAAGTATTAAGGGATGCGTAGTAAAGTAAATTTCATCTATTCTACAGAGTCTAATAAATCATAATCAAAACAATTTTAACCTTCCTCCTGAATCTCAACTCGATAATTTGCACTGTATTTCTGTTCTCATAGTATAGTTTGACCGCGGATGGAAAAAGTGCGGGAGCACGGAAGCAATGCTCCCGGGAAAAATTTGGGGAAAGGAAAGGAGGGGAAGAGGAAAGGAAGGGAAAGGAGCTTCGTTTTATTTATTTTAAATAATTAATTCCCCTTCTTTTCCACTTTTTAACGCTTCGGTCACAACAAATTTTCAAAATTTAAACAATTATATTTTAGATTTTTCCAGCTAGAAATTACAGCCAGTTGTATTATTTGATTTGCGTTTCAAATAAGATTTTTTTCCGGCTCGCTTCGCTCGCCCTTTACTTATATATTAACCCAAAATCTGCATTGGAAAATGAAATATTTAGAGTTTCATGCAAAATTTACCGGCTTGCTTCGCTCGCCTTAATCATAATTTTGTTTTAAATGCTTCATTCAAAACCGTTCATTCATTCATTCATTCAAATTACTACGTTCTCTTTTAAACTTTTTTTGCTCGGATCACTCGCCCTTAAGATATGTATATGTACTTCAAATTCTGCATTCAAACATTAAATGATTCCAGTTCAATGCAAAATATTCTGGCTCGCTTCGCTCGCCAAATTACTACTAATAATTACCTTTCAACTGATTGACTTGAATTTATCGCATCTTTCAAAAATTTGAGCTAAAAATTCTAGCTGGGAAATAATCATTATATTTGTCGGGAAATTTTTGGGTACCCCGTGCTCCCGGGGAAATGAAATATCTAAAGCACTTTTTCCATCACCGAGTTTGACACTTGAATACATGCCGTATCTTAAATTAGAGGAGTCAAACTGCAGTAAAAATCCAATTATGCATGCATGCAGCGTTATTGCACGCATATTCAATATTACAATTCTAATTCTGAAGCAGAAGCAAGTATAAGCATCATCTTCAGTATTTGGTGGCTGTGCGTCCAGAAACTAGCACATGATTAATGAATAGCTTCAAATTGCTTCTGCATTTTTTTATTTGTTTGCTTGCGTTGTTCTTGTTTCATCAAGTGCGCAGCAGAACCTTATATAGAAATGTTCATCAACTTCGGTGATAATATGAGTAGAGAGATTTAAAGGTTCGCCTGAGGATAGGTCAGAGAGCCAGAGTCAAAATCTGAAATGCTAATATAATGGTGGCGAATGACCAAACATGGCATAATGACATTCATTGAAGGCATACATTTTGCATTTAAAGATGAGCTCACAGAATAATCTCAGAATGGCTTAAGTTTAAACTTGTTTTCATGCCCACTTATTCTGCTTTCAGCTTATAAAAGCTTGCTCGTTCTTTCAATTTTGATTGATTTAATACTACATTTTTTAAATGCTGTTTCAAATTTAAACAGACATACACACATAGGTATGTGTCCATATGATATTAATAAAATAAGCCTGAGTATTTGAAATCTCAAATTTGTTCTGATGTTTTCATTGACTGATGAACTCAATTCGACATAACTGCATGTCCACCTCCATACTACAAGTTTTTTCTGGGAAGTTACTTTTTTAAAGTGGGCAATCGTCTACCGCACCGGTAACTCATTTGATCATAAAAACTGCATTGCATTTTTGTGTGCCATATGAAATTCAAGCGTAGTTGGCAACCCTACCTAACAGATATGACAAATGAAACGACTTTCGTTTGGTCAGTAATGTTTCCGTTTAAGTATATGAGCATAGGCATGTTTTGTTTCTAGCTAGCATAGGTATGTGCTTTTATTTTGGTCATTTTGATAACGATAGACATTGAATACGATTAATCGCCGTGTACCAGTCGGCGGAAGACACAATTGCTGTCATTTCCCAAAACACTACTGAAACTTGTCAAACAAACATGCAATTACAGTTGCCTTGACAACTTGAACCCTAAAATCAATGCCCAACAAATGCCCAATTTAATGCTGCCGTAGCGCAGCCGACTGGATGTCGTGTTTCAGAAACTCATCTGTAACTGTATCGATACACATACTATAGATGGCTTTTATGGTAGGTTAGGTTTATAACAAAAAGAAATTGAAAGCAAATATGCAAATAAATACCTAAGCAGGACTAATTTGGTTTAATATAAGTGATCACATCTTAATTTAATAGGTATACAATTACCATGCATGACATATGTACAACCATAACTAGGTACTTGTCAACAAAAAAGCAAATATTATTCTTACAGGTAAAACATGGTTAGAATGAAGAATTTCGGGTACCTTAAAAGTACTAAAGCATAACCTGCCTCCTATTTCTTCTTTCTTGGTTTCCTGCTGGAACAGGTAAGCTCAGGTATGCAAAATGTAATTTGAATTTTAGCAAAATGTTCAAGACAATTTTTATTAAAATTGTAGTCACAACATTTAGGTAACGCCATTTTTGCATAACATGCAACAGGCCAGAGGTAGAATCTGAATAAACTACAACAATGTTGCCTTTAAATGAATACACACATAATGGAAAAATGGATATTGATGGCGTATACTTTATTTCTAAAATAATTATTAGTAACCCGGGAAAACATTACGCTTCCTTTCCGTTTTCTTTCATGTTTCATATTTGTATTCAATGTCAATGCATGCCGGCATTCTTCAGTAATTGCTTAGCCATTATGTCCACAATTTAGCCAAAAGAATAAGTTTGGAATAATTGATTTCCAAAATTATGCCCATTAGTTGTTAGTTAGAAAATATACTTTTCCCTACTCAGATTTCAGAAACGAAAGTAATCCAAACAAAGTCGGGACCAGAGGAGAAAGGGACTTAATGCTTACACAGGCTTTACATGAGCATTTTCTGATTAGGGTTTTAACAAGAAATATATATGCCAAATCTCTTGAATGTTATCGGGGAAGACAACAAAAAGCTCAAAAGCCTCCAGATCATTGCCCCCGATTCATTCCAATACTACAGCTAATGGAGTTTTTTGTCGACATTTGAATCTGAAGTGCGTAATACGTGTCAATTAGTAAAAAAAACTTTTTGCAAAACCCAAACAACCGCCAAGCTCTCAACCAACTAATACTATTGCGATACTATGCTCTCCATAACCAAAGCCAACAAATGTTTACTATTAAAATGTACCTCAAATTATCTGCAACCAAATCCAACCACATTTTCCAGTTTACACAATAATTTCAAATCAATACAATGCTAATATTTTTTCCAATAGGATTATCAATCCATTAGAGAGGATTTAGTAAAATATCCATTAATAATGAATACACATCTCATTCATAATAAAAAATGTATTCATCTCAAGTTACGTGTTCACCAAACGGATACTTTTTTTCATGTTCTATTTACTGAGTGTTCACTACAGTATAAAAAATCGTTGTGCTGAACAAGCAAACATCATGATAAGAAATGAAACATGCATGCAAAAACCTGCCTCATAAAAAAAACACACACACACATCTTTTTTTTATTGGTTATCGGAATTCAGATTCGTTTTCGTGCATTCCTTTTCACATTTTTGCATCTCTCTCTCTCCCTCGAACCTTTTTTTTTCTTGTTCTTTCTAGTGTAAAATACAGATTTACAGATGAAACAGAAAAACTGAATTTGTAACGGCCAAAAAATATCCCAAACAACATGCATGCATAGGTATACAGCCAAGCCAAGCTACACTCACACATAAATACAACTCTGCATCTCTGCTCATATGCAAAAGTCTTTGTGTACGTTAAAACCGCATATATAATTTTTACACATAGATTCTCCTTCTGAAGACTGTTTTAAGAAAACAAAAGTCTGTGATGCGATGCAAAATCACACAGCCCTGCTGACTTAACTATTAAATCCCAACTGCCATCATCACTGCCCATGATGATGTTGATCATTAAAGTGTTTTAACATTTAACATCATATAACATAACCCAACATGCAAACCCTCTTCCATCTTCTCTTTCAAGTCAATACACACTTTTAATTCTTACGGGACGACACGACAAGAATAAGAAAGTAATAATTACATTGAATCCGGCAAAAGGCCAAAGTTACTACAAGAGTAGGAGCTAAAAAGCTAAATTTATTTCTAGATTTCAAGCATACAGCCTTCCTTCTCATCTTCATCATTCCCATACATAGGGTCCCCTCAAACAAGTCCGTTTAAACCAACGTTTTTAGTATAGGAGCAACGTTGTTACCGTGGTACTACGTAAACACACAGAACAGAACAGAGCATGTTTTTTATACAGAGAGCTTCATCATCACAACATACAACATAGCATACCATGTAGGATGTGATATGTTTTTTGTTAGTAACGTTTCATATTGGTGTTCTTCAGCCCAATAAATCCAGCTGGCTTTGTGCTCATCGTCAATCCCTGCATAACATTCTCAGTGTCAGTATCACCACGATCTACCTTTAGTAATCATATATCCCTTCGTCAATAAAAAAAAACATATTCTTTTGTCGTGTTCTTCTTCTGTTGTGGAGTGGAGGCTGGTTGGTTGGTGTGAGAGTGAGTGAGTTGTGAGTTTGTGTGCAATTATTTTGTAACGATGAAAAATCGTTAGGATATTTTTTATTTAAAAATAGTTTCTTTTGGATCTCACCTTCCTCCGTTCCCTTCGTCTCCCCTAATTTTACTGGATTTCAGTGTTATTTCAGTCAATATATTTGTTTTTCGATTGAGAAGAAAAATAATATTGTCACCGGAAACAGTTCACAATGATTTCCTACGTGTTGTCCAAGATTATCTCGTAAGTGAAATATAATAATTTTGATTGTTTAAAGAAAGAATGACCTTGTGTAAGATCTTCCTTCCTTTCTTGTTAAGGTTGTGTGAGAGTGTCCACCTTTGCATATTAGGCTTATTTGGCAACGTCTTAGAATAAAATGTGACTATGTGTGTCAACGTACTTACATTTTACGTTGGAGCAACTCAGATAATGTAATAGTGGCAAGTCAGACGTGTCATAAAAAATCAAGTTTCTTTATGAACCATCTCAGAATCTTACTTGTTTAATGCAGGACATGCATATGAATAGCAGTTATATCATGTGATAGGAAATGCAAACAATGATGTATTTAGTATGGTATGAAATCTTGCGTGAAGCGTTAAAGATGGAGGGTTTATAACTTATAAAATCGTTTTGTCAATAAGGGCTAAAATATTAACATGTTTTTTAAAAACGTTGGTTCACAGTTACAGTTTACGATGACGATAACAAATGAATGGGTAACGCGTGAGTAGGTCGGAAAGCAAATACTCATTGTTGGCGTTGAAGAGGCCTTGGTAAGGGCTTCAAAAGAAGAATAATCTGTGATGTATGCGTACAACGTAATTAAGGTGTAGTATGTATTGTTATTAGGAATTTTTATTTGTTTCAATAGTTCGCAGCATCTGTAAAAGTGATGAGGAATGCAGTTTTGTTTGAGCTGTATTTTTTTTAAAAATAAGGATGAAAATTCACGTTCCCCTATGTAGGCTCTTTTAAAAGGATGGATGGTTGTGAGAGAGTCTTTAAATAAATCTTTGAGATGCGGTCTGCTCATCTGTGAGAGATGTAGCGTTGGGAATTCGGAAAAATCATAATGAAACATAGACATGCGAATGCGTGCAGATGCTTAAGACTTAATTTGTTGGGTATATGGGCATGGTATTGGTTTAATAGGAGAGAACACAAGAAGAAGAAGAGAGATATAAACTCAGGAAGAGATTTTTGTTGTAAATTGACTCGCACAAAAACTTCCGTCACTCACAGATTTTGTAAGCACACCGTAAAGTTTAAGAAGCCGCTATGCATATGTGCAAAATAATGTAGGGAAAGGAGAGTGAGGATTGCGGAGATTCCGATGGTATGCATGTATGTATTTGTGTGTGATGATCTGTATTTAATATGGATGGGATTTCGGTTTTTATTATTATTCCAGAATGTGCATGGGCCTACTCTACCCGGCATACTGTTCGTATAAGGCAGTTAAAACAAAAAATGTGAAAGAATATGTAAGTAAAATGGGATATTAAAGTTTAAATACTTTCTCGTAAATATGAATGAGGATGGATGATGATGAGTCTTATGGTTTCCTTTATTTTGTTTAAGGTGCACTGGATGATGTATTGGATTGTGTTCGCCATCTTCAGTTTTTTTGAAGTTTTTGTTGACATATTCATTGGATGCTGGTGAGAAGTAGTCATTTGTATTTAGCACAAGAGTCCTTATGTTGTTATTGTGTAGATGTCTCATATATCTTTTTTCTCCTTTTAGGTTTCCGTTTTACTATGAACTGAAAATAGTGTTCATATTGTGGATGCTGTCGTCAACTACTAGGGGAGGAAGTGTTCTGTACCGTCGAATTATTCATCCAATGTTCACACGTCATGAACATGTAAGTATATATATATATATACATATGTAGTAAAATAATTGCGTACAAACTGATAAACGTTTGCGCTGTTGGATGGAGGAAAACTGTATAATTGTGATTGTATGATTATATTTTGTTTGTGTGTATTCTTTAGGAAATTGATGCTTACCTAGCTGACTTCAAGCTCCATGCTAGTAACTTGGTTGTTCGGTGGGGTTCAAGCGCTTTTAACTATGTTACCGAAATGGTGATGAATGCCATTTTACGAGTAAGTTCTCTAGTTTTTTGATTTTGTGGCTTATTACTGTAAATTTAAAAAGTATATTAAGTTTACACTGTCTTGTAAAATAAACCCTTAATACCCTTTTTGTATGCATATCTTTAATGAATAGGTACTTATCCAAATGCTGTCTCTTAATTATGCAATTATTTATTGAATAATTTAGTCTGATGGAGTATGAGTTTACTAATTATGTATTAACAATTACAGGCTGGATCTGGCGAACACCCGTTCTTTAAACAAAGCAAACGTTCATTTAGCTTAGATGGATTCGATGAACAAGACATGAACAAGAATAATCAACTTCAACGTGGAGACAACCAAGGTACTTATGTACTTAACCTGGATGCGATACAGTTTTATTGATTCTGGTCTGGCGTTGTTGTAACAATTTATTATTTTTTCAGCATTTTTTTCAGATACCGAAACAACTCCCTCACCTGAAGATAATGGTTCTAGACAGCGGTAAGTGATGCCTACAATTAGTCATTCTGCTAAGTATTTAGTGCATGCTACAAATTCTGATTTATACGATCACCAGGCGACCGGATGAACGGTATGGCTCAGTTGAGCGTGACATGAATCGCTACAATGAACTTCCAAAACCATACTCTATGATGAATTTAGGAATGGATGAAGGTGATGCCCAGCCGCCCAAACTTCGTAGTAGCTCTCGAAAGAAGAAAGAGGTATTGCAGCAATAAAGCACAGCCACTTTTATGAAAGCATTTACTTCCAATTAGATAAATAAGAATTAGTTTGGGCGTGAGGGGAAGCTTATTTTTTAATTCAAATACGATACTGATTACCCTGTTATTTTGGATAAAAGTTCGGAAACTACTCGGTGGTTACATCACAAGATATGCCATTAGTGTTTGGTTGGTATCCCAATCCTAATGTTGCCCCGGATATGAACACTGCCTCCAATTACATTCAGCCATCTATGTTACCTCCCTTTATGCCATCTAACTCAATAGAAAACCCAGTAGAAGTAGCAAGTAGTGAAAACATGGAGACCTTTGTCTGTAGTGCTGAAACTCTAGATGACGAAGAGGATGATGATGAAAAAATGGAAAGTGAAAATATTTTTTACGACTGCGAAATTGAGTCCGACGACAAGACAGATGACAAGAGCGAGAAAACAGCAAATATCTCCACCATAAGTGTTCAACCAAGTGTTCAGCATGCGTCAAAAACAAATCTACAAGCTTTTGACACAGAAGTTAAAGAGGGTTCATCCCTTTCAAGACGAAGATCTACTAGGTCAAATGAAAGAGATTTAAAAAGGAACTCAATGACTTCATTACAGTCAAAATCAGGCACATCTACAAAGGCAAGCGGAACTGATAAATCAAAAGTAAAGAAGAGCTTGAGCAACAGTGATTTGAAATTAGTAAAACCTACAAGCATTTGGTCAACATCCTCATTTCGTAGAGTACTTAGTCCCTTTTCTTCCTCATCTCCTAAATCTACCTCAGCAACCAACTTAAAACGCAGTGGAAGTAATGCTAGTAGGGCCAGTTTAAACCTTGAGAAAAAGCGTAAATCCGAATCAAATGTAAATGTGGATAGTAAATAGTTTAATAGAACACTAATGTTGTTTTGTGTTGGTGTGGTATAACCTTTTCATGAAGTTTACGAATCCGCAACGAAAGAAATAATAACCATTAATTTATCAAATAATGCCTCTAAACTATGCTCCCATCCCAATGTTTTCCGTGTGTGGTACTAATATTTTAATGTGGGATGTTTTATTTTGTGGTATTTTAATAATGGTGTTGATTTTCTTTTAATTCTCAATTTTAGGTAAACACTTACGGCACGATTCCTCGTACCACTGCAAAAACCAGCCGGCGACAAAATAAAGTTTAACAACCCACTCCCTGATCTTTAATCAATACTGTTTGTAACCACAAACTATACCGTCCTGGATTGTGCCTTTAGGTGTTATAAGTGCATTTTTCACTCCTAGACTGTAATATTGTTGCGATGTGATACAATTCTGATACTCTTAGTTTTATACACTATAAATAGTAGTCTTCCCAAATGAGTAGGTGCGTTTTGTCTATGCAAACCGACATAATAATGAGAAGAACAAAACCATAACCTCTTAACAAAAACTTAGCTATATAGACTTTTACTTAATTAGTCAACCAAGGTTGTTTGTCATTTTTTTCAAAATCTGTAACTTAACCGTGTATTATGAATTGTTGTTGTGTCAAACCTGTTAAAAGATCTGTTTTTGCATGGCTTATGTACCCTTTACAATGTTGCAAATCGAAGAATGGTTTTACTTATAATGTAAGTTATTGTTTTTCTTTAGCCAAGGAACTACTTATTGATAGCCACTTACTTATTTAACCACATTAATTTCGATTTTTTATTACGACACTAATACATTGAGTACTGCTATTGACAGTAAGGTTTTGAAAATGAAAGAAACTGGTATATTATAGAAAAACTATGCAATCAAAAGATACGCACTAGTGAATAATTCTGCACACAGACTGTAAGTGCTTGCAGGTAAAACACGCTACATACTACGTACATAGATGAGTGAAGATAATTTTAGATATGAGTAAGTTAAGTATTAATTACAAATCCTTAATGTTTTAAGTTTTAAGGATCTAGTTTAAAGTCAACCACACGCACCTTTTTCCATTTTGATTTTTATCATGACGATACGATATAAAGTTGTTTATAAAACCTTCACCAGATCAGTTCTTGTGGAGCTACGTTTACAAGATTTCTTACCTCGAACGCATTTACGCGAAATATTTAGAAACGCAATTTAACTATGCAAAACGGGGAATTTCTAGTGTATTAGTTACAAATATGCATTATAATTTATGTCCCCACGTTGCGTATGTGTTTTCAGTTAGTAGTGCATACATATTCTCATACATGAACTTGTGAAGCAAATGAATTCATGTATATATGTACCATGGCAACCAAGTAATCTCACTGTTTTGATGCATTTAACAATACGTATCTTGTGCAGCTAGTCCAGAGAGGTTGACATTTGAAAAAGACTAAATATTGATAAGCGGAATATATGAAGCGTAAGTGTAGCTATACAGTTTAATTATGTTTTGTAGTATTTGATTACCCTTTTTCATTGTGTCCTCTTATGACGATCGTATGATCTTATTTCTTGCTATTTTCTACTGTTTTATTCAAGCACAAATATATGTAAATGGAGGTGAAGGTGGCTCAAAAGTTGAATAAAGCTTAAAAATGAAGTTTTAGATTGTATTATGTTGTGGTAGCATTTTAATGTTATTTAAATGCATTTATGTCTATTTTCGTTTTGCGATCAAATTAGTAGTTACGCAATACAATCCAAAGTATTGGCTACTTTATGAAATGTGACATACGAAGGCAAAAGAAGAAGAATGTAACGTAATCATGTTTATTTGGGTATGGTAAAGCAGGTTACTTTCAAACATTTTTTAAATTAAATTTTGTTCGATTGCATTGCATCATAACCCATTTTTTAGATCACTTCTGTAATACCCATATGGCATAAGTTGCTTAGAAGTATAAAATGTATTGTTTGTTCATGGAAAATGACGTTTTTCTCCTTAAGTTATTACAGACTACATATGTATGTAAGATTCAGATTAGAACCCGCGCTTGTCCGAGTCCAGTGCATCACGTAGTTGTTACCCAGTTCGGGTTTTTCTCGGATGTAAAAGTGCAGCATGACAGATGCCAAGCTGATTCCTCTGTACAGCTATACATATATATTGTGCCATTGAACTACCAGACCTATTCAGACACTTCAGGGTCAGCAGACGAGAAACTTGGTGGTTTTCTCTTTTTCATTTATAAATTTAGGATGTACCATTTACTTACCAACAAACAAAACAAAATTATACTATTTTAAAGTTAGTAGTTTCCCATTATAAGTTATAAGGTAACATAAATACACAGCTATCATTTTATTTACCCTAGAGTTTTTTTTTCTTAATTTAAAACTCTTGTATTGCGTAGGTAGCTTAGAGTATGGGTGAAAGTGATTACCAAAAAGAATGCATGCTTTCACTATGGCAGCAATAAGTACAAATGTGGAATTGTTGCAAAAAAAATTGAGCGAACGCATTCGAATAAGCTGTACACATCACCTCTTTGTTTAGCGACACTATATTGTCGTTACATCAATCATTTAAAGGCTTTCTCCAACATACTTTCACCTAATTCGTTACAAAATGTAACACTCCATTTCTCATACCTGGCATTTTAAGGAGAGCACAACGGGGAAAGCAGTAATCATGCCGTCGCAAGTCATTTGGATAAACCAATCTGATGAACGGGTCTCAACAAAGTGTGTAGTTACTATAAGTGAAACCTAACAACGAAAAGCATATAATAAAGTGTGGCTCCAAGCATGTTATTACTAGGGGGCGTGGAAACTAATTTACAACTACATTTAGTCTTCAGCTATCAGCAATCATAATAATTAATTAAGAACAAGTTAATAATTATACTGGTTACTCCAAGCCGTCAATTACACCGTACTGTTTTTCATCAACTTTGTAATAAGGTAAGAACTGATTGTTTTATTTTTCCTGATACTGCTATCAAGTGTGAACTATACAAATTGCAAAGTTAATAATTATACTGGTTACTCCAAGCCGTCAATTACACCGTACTGTTTTTCATCAACTTTGTAATAAGGTAAGAACTGATTGTTTTATTTTTCCTGATACTGCTATCAAGTATGAACTATACAAATTGCAAATTCATGTCGAATAGGTCGAATGCTTTTGTCTACGGGATTAGAAGAAGCCAAACGTTGCCAAATGAAAAGTAAAACTATTTGAGTAATTGTTTTTAAGTGAGGCGTGGTTGGATCGGAAATTAAAATCTTGATAAAATTAGTATGGGATTTTGAATAGTCAACGCCTTGGCCTTAAGCCTGAATTTGCAATCTATGCGTTTTTCTATGTATGTATATCATGCAAGCTACCGAATTGCTTTTCTAATGCAATAATTTGTCATTTTTATTTACTATGAATTTTCTATAAAGCACAAAGAAATTAATTAGTCTAAAGAGTCTATGACTGTCTAAGGAGTGACAATATGAAATTCCGAAATTCATTTCGTTGTACAATACTTCTTTGCTTTTCCTATAGATGCTACAACTACGCAATTTTCGCTGATCATTGATCATCTTTAGGGAGAAATCAGACAAGCCTTCAGACTCCGGCCTCTTACGCATACGTTAAAAGGTATACATAAATACGAACTAATATGCGCTTTCTACTTCTTTCATTTTACTTTTCCGCTTTCACTGAAATTCAATTTTTCCGAGTTTTATATTTTTAATTGCTTCGCTTTGCATCCCAAAGTAATCAATTTATACATACTAATCCTGATTCTTAATTATCATGTGTATGTGATTTTGTTCAACTTTCAATCATTGCTCGCTCATTAAAAAATCTGACATATAACTCATAAATGCATTCTATTACTATAAGAATATACTGCATATGCATTTTCATTTTATGCTGATTTGCTTCAACCCAATTCAAGGCTATCTCATCAATATCAAGTTTGCTGAATAACGTAACAACAAATTAGTACAGTTGCGGTGCAAGCGTGTATATGTACAGTTTAAGACCCATACTTTTATGTATGTACTTCTTGCTTGTTTTCTCTAAAAGTCATCAATGAAGAGGTTTATTTAAGCATTTTTAAAATTTAAGACAAACATGCACACGTTTTATGTTAGTCATGGAAGTATGCTTACCTATTATGGAAAATTTAGAAAAGAAAAGAAGTCATTAAGCCCCAGTGTTGACAAAGCGTGAGGGATTTGTATGTTTATCACTTACTTAGCCATATATGGTGTCTCGGTTCTCTAATCACGTTAAGCTTTAACTTAGAAACTGATAAATAACACCAATCAAGTGTTGCTATTTTTAGTAACCCTTTTATCAAATAGACAGTTAAAGACATAGGAAACTCAGCTTATTTTACTTGACACCTTGATCTCATGGCTATTTTTGTTTAGTGAAACAAACTATTATGCGCAGTCCTACTCTTCTTACGCAGATCAGAAGTTTGCAAAAACAACAAGAACATAAGCTACCCTGTCTTGTTTTCACTAAACATTGTCTGTTAGTAATGGTCAGTAAAATCATTATCACCACAAGTAAAATTGACAATTTTGTTTATATACATTCAGAAATTTTATACGCAACGATGCTATTTTGATCTTCTATTTTTAGTGCGAACAAAGACAGAAAATTGAGAAAGTCATGAAGAGTCAGGTATCGCAGTTCAAAGATTTCCTCAAACGAAATCGTTTAGCAAGT
>JAHZNG010001067.1:0-14910 GCA_027744375.1 Orchesellides sinensis
GTCAAAACATGAATATTGTATGAGTAAAAATTAAAATTTACAGCGAATATAATAGCTGCTGAGACAGCTCTGTGTAGGTTGGGAACAGTGATATTTAATGAAGATCGCTCACTGGCGACATAGCGCTGTCTCTATTTTCTTGTAAACAAGGTGTTCAGCACATTTTTATACCAGCTTGTGTTACAGTCGATGATTTCATTGTAATAGGTTTAAGTTTAGATGATTAGTCATACACTATGTTATGTTTAATGAGAGTTTACAAACAAATAATAATAATAATCTTTACTTACAAGTATTATTGTGGACATCTCCAACTATGCAAATCGCTTTCGTGGTGATGATATCATCGTAAAAGAGCAAGGAAAGGTTTTTTCCAATGAGCACTAGATTTTTTATTAACGATCTCGATCTCATTTCAATATTTGTTTTTTATAATTTTGTTTAGATCAACACAAGAGTTCAAAGTTGAATATAATAGGATGGCGACAAAACAATTTTACTAACAATGCGATAATTATAAACTCATTATAAATGCTAACTTTAAAAATGGTTTTAGCATCATCTCCCTCGTAGAAGCTCCATTAAACGTGTATCAAGATTGCATTATTAATTGGCAGAAGAGTTAGAAGGTAAGAATGAAACTAATTACAAACACATTTTGCAAAGTTTGTAAGCACAAAATTACTGTCGGCCAATGTTTAATTAAAGAGTCTGGTCTGAGCGTATACTACCTGCAGCCTTTCTTCATTCTTGGTGAAATCTCCCGGCGAGAGTAAAGCATTTAATTGTATGAATGCATCCCTCTTACGTACTCAACAGGAAGAAAAACTGGTCCGATTTGACAAGATCAAGTCGGTAAGAATTACTTACAGGGCAAAAACTTCCTTTATTTGCTAATAATTACTGCAAACCATTAATCGTTATCCTCAATTATATCATATCAGTTAATTTTGTATGTAATTATAAATTATCTTTGCTAGAACAATTTAATTTTTCTATTAAAATTCCAAAACGTTCCTGAAAATCTAATCGGTCTGGTCTAACTCATCATGTCTTTTTGAACACGCAGTTGGACAAAACTTAACTTTGGCTTACTCACAGGAAACGTTCTTTTACTCATCCAAATCCTGAAGATAGAAAAAAAAATTGCCTAAGGTAGTTACAATATACATATTTGACTGTGTTAATAGCAGGATGGACTCATATGAGGCATGACTTTTTCAAACTTCATAAATATTGATGTATTAAAGTTGACATTAAACAGCAGCATAAGTTTTCTTAGTCATTGCCCAAATCTTTGACACAGTTGCCAAACAAACCCATTCAATCATCAATCATATTCATCAAGACAATTGTACCTCAAAAAATGTACTTACGCATTTCCTATTTCCATAATCTGTAAACATTTTATATCATGAACACCTTCAACGGGTAATTTGCTATATAAAAGTAGTTTGCGCCTATTTATATTTGCAACTTGATCTCAGCCTACCTAAAAACCCTTTTTACAAAATAGGTAATACTATGTTTAGTGTGATATGCACACACTCGTCAGTCCACTCTCACAAACTGATAAATGAATCATGGTCTGGAGCTCGGAAGAAGCTTTACGTGTTCAGGAAGGAGATGGCTCCCACATAGGTATACTGAAATGCGTGGTGCTTACTAACTTGGCCTGGCCAAGTCATAAAAAACAAGTTAGATGCAGCCTGAATTCGACATGCTACATTGTATGTGTATTCTATAAGTGTTTTTTATAAAGCTCAATGATGGAAGCTCTTGCTTTCGTTCAATTTAATGTACTCAACATCATCCCCGTTCCTAAATAAAAGGTGCCTAATGCGTATACGTACCTATGTACACATCTCTCTACAATAATAAGCCTTTTTTCATGTGTATGGATCACCCCAAGAATGACTGTTCGTGATGCAGACGTAACCAACTCCAAAGCTGTTAGTTGCTCTTGAGCTGTTGTGTGTAGAAGACATCTCTTATAATCCGTTCCGGAGACATTGTATGCCGGTTTTCAAAACACAATTCGTGTCTTGTTGAGTGCAAATGTATTCAAATATTTTTGTGTCTGTTTCAATCTAAAGCCTGTGCCAATCGAAGAAACAGTTTGCTAAAAATAAAAAGGTTACTTATCGCGTTGGGCTCCGTGCCTAAAAACTCGTGTCAACTCGGAAAAAATATTTTCATTCATTTTCCAAAACTTCTGGTTTTAAAGTTAATATTGCAAAATCAGTTGTGAAAATCTTATTCAGAGTAATCATTACATTTAGGAAACTGGTAACCGCAAAATTTTGATAAAGTCAAACCTTCCTAGTGCTCCTATAAAATTTTAACCGTAATTTTTGTTGGAAGACTGGATTGCATGAGTTTATGTAACGACAGCATATCCTTCATCTGAAGTGTTTCTTTCAAGAAAAATTGTGCACATAAGCTTATTTGGTCTGTTTCAACGAATCTTAGTAAAGGAGAAATTATTGTGATTCAATTTATCTCGCCTTTTACTTAAGTAATTCTGTTCTGATTTGTTTTACATGCTACTCCGTTGTCATTTCTTGAATATCTTTGTTATATACCAAGTGTCATTTTTGTGGTTCCATATCCCGTGCAAGTTACCTATAGCATTGTGAGCTATTCCCAGGAAAAGCTACTGTTCTGAGTATTTCAGGAAACACGCCACCCTTGTAAAATAACTAATTTTTACAATAAATCCACCATCTTCTCAATTGTTCATTCTTAGTGAAAAGTGAGAGTGTAAAGTCAACCCTTCAAAAATGGCCAAGTTTCAGAAAATCTGGATACTCTGTATCATTGGATTACTAGTTATGTTTTCAGCAGCAAAAGGTAAGAAAACATCTTTTTAACCTTCATGCAGCCTCGTACATTTTCACGGATAAAAATCTGCAAAACGCATCAACAACTCACTCAGATAGTTAACTACCCAAAACTTTTCATAATGACAGAATTACAATAAAAAGGAAATGCTATTATAGCCGGCAATGTGAAACCACCTTGATTAAAAGCATTCACGTGACCTATTCATGAATTAATTTGTTGCTGTTCCCAAATGATGGATTACTCAAAACAGTTGGAACTCAACAATACAAGCGCTATGAAAATTAAGTTTATGCCATATTTGCATACATATATTTGCATTATGTGTTTGTACACTCATGACATTTGTATGTATGGTCAATTGCACTAAACATTTTATCGATTATTATTCCAGCATGCTATGTTTACATTCATGGAATATACCTGGAACTCCGTATGCATAGTTTTCTTTCATGCAGTTCCTCTTTTGAAACTGAAACTTATATACAAGCTAACCTCACATTTGCCACCTTTTGTGTTTGTTACGCTTTTGGTTGGTCATATTGACTATACAGGTTATAACAAGGGAATCGACGTTTGTCATGACATATCGTATGTTTGTACCTAAAAACTCCAGCGAAATTGTCTATGGAGAGGCATTAGGCACAAGGCAGCTGTGTTAAACATTATATAATACCTACTTGGATTGGAACTACGTAGATGTTTGTATGGAATTTCCCAGAGCAGAATTTTGTTTAGCCCGAAAAAAAATCCTACCTTAATCCATTCTTTCACGCGTTCTCCTGGTAAATCACCCATTGCACTCTACATATCTACCTGGGTAATATTTCACACTGTTGTTGCTATGATTGTATAAAATAGCCTGGCACGGTTGGAATCATACTTCTACGCATTCTTCCTCGTCAGTCCAGCCATTACTCAATGTTGTCCAGCCAAATGGAAAAACGTCTAATATAACAGCTCTATACCTACCTGTCCATAACCATTCTACTTAAATGCCATTTTCCAGAAAGCACTATACTACGGCATAATAGGTATGTATGAACATTATGGACACTTAAAGACTTCCCAAACGGTCATATGGTCAATATGAAATGTAGTACTGAAGCAAACGAACTATTTCACACATTATACTCAGCAGGACATTCCTGAAGCAACGTTTTCTGAAACACCGGAATAAATGTGTGTATGGATTTAGAGTGCGGATCATGATGAGGACGACGACGAAGCCTGTACCTCCCCACTGTTTTGTTGTACATTAAGTTTGTATGTGAAACACTTTATAAAATGCACGAAGACCATTTATTCACGAAACAAGCTCTTTTATATTTAGTTTCCATTACCCGATCAAGATCACGAGTTTGCAGCAACAGTAGTGGGGGTAGCCCAGTAATGTTTGACTGAACACAAATGAAGCCACCTTTTTCAATAACTTCCTCGATTGCATGCACAGGCATTTAGGCAAGAGACTGACGTGAGAGAAGAGAGAAAAGGTAAAATGCGATGCAGCTTCTACCTCACGTTAGTTGCAACTATAACAAAAATAAATAGCTTGGTTCGTTTCATGACAAAGAAACTAACAATATGTAATTCAGCTACAGAAAAACTGTGCAGCAGGCATAATAATGCAGTGTAAAGATGCATTATATGTGTAATGCACAAAAATGTGTGTAAGATTCTCCGATAGATCCAGAATCTAGAAAAAAAGTTTAACCGGTGAGAACAATGATTGTTGATCATATTCTCCTCACTTTTTTTGCTGGCCTTTTATATATTATAACAAAGGTGATGTTTTACCTGAAACATGTGTACATTTTGAGAATGCCGTGCGTGCGTGTGTGCCTGATTGAAGTGAACGGGATATAGTGCGTATCTTCGTTTCGGCAGGATGCTTGTGACGAGGGCAAAAATTGAATGGGTGGGATGTGAACAAGAGATTTGGGAGTCTTAAAAATATTTTGGGGAAAATGGGCATTTTACTTATCTTCAAATTGCATCTTGCATCTGTATCAGATAAATTCAGGTAGCAGACATATTTTCCTGCCTGCATATAAAAATACCCAAAGCAAAATCTGCAGAATTACAGACAAGCGAAGTTATAATGACTGTGAGATACTTTTAATCCACATCCAACAACAATAATTACCACGGTTGGTCATGTGATTAACATTTGTTAAGGCATACTCAAAAAAATTCCGAGTAAATGGTAGCAGTTTGACTAAATCTAAATCTTTTAATTAGGTTGGTAGATTGGCGGTTTGGTTTATTTAATATAGTTATTCTTGTGATTCACAAAGAGGTCTTGAACTGGATTAAGCCCTTTTATGATGATGACGAGACGACGTCGTCACATTCTAATAATAACAATCGTGGCAAATAAAATAGTAATATTACTGGTTTGTTATAACGTGTGAACCCCTTCTTTCAAGGGTCAGCCATCCAACCACCAACTTACACAAAAAAGCTCTTGATATCCACTGCAGCACTGCACAAAGTTTCAATTCATCAACTTGTTCTTACGTAAACCTTTTTTTGGTATTAATAAAAATCATTGCTGATTGTTGTATACAAGCTGCATCATATATGCCCAAGCTATACCCACAATCTTCACGACATAGCGACATTTATTCCCTCCGTGTTTATCATAATGCATCGATTCACATTTCTCACCCTTTTCATTTCAATTCTAGAGCTGAGAGGGATGTTGATAACGAAAGATATACTTAGGTACGAACAGAGACGCAAGGTTGAGGACATAAAGTGTACTTTTTCACTTCCCCTTTCTTCTTCAGTTCAAAGCAAAGGTTCTGGGGGTGCTAAGGCAGAGTTTCATATTGGAAAAAAATCTTTCAATAACATTTCTTACAAGATAGCCGCGTAGAATGTGATTTGATATCGAATTTTTGGTAATAATAAATATTATTGAATGAATGGATAATCTTTAAATTGTTTATGAAGAGGTTTACTCTAAGAAATATTACTTGGTGTATACTTTATCAGCAACCTTATCGATTGTCGATGTGATATGTGGTTCTATGAATATCAATTGTGCGTACTTTATAACCCTATTCACTCTGTTTTTCAGAGTTTCGAATTTACACATACACTATACGTATCGTTCAACACGTAATCAAAAAGGAAGTAGCAACTCGTCATCACCCAGTAGCAGCAGAATAAAAAGTCGTGTTATTGTGTGAGGGAAGAACATTCAAGTTTTTTTCTGAAACGATCCATTTAGAATCATTCTTCCTCGTAGCTGCTGCTGCTGCATAAACTAAACAAAAATTATTATTAACCTTTTCAAACAAAAAATGAAGAGAGGAGAGGAGAGAAAAGAGAGCATTTATTTTCATAATGCAAGCTGTTGTGTCGCTAATATTATAGTGATATAATGAATGTAAGAATGAAGTGCTGGAGAAAAGGGTTGAGAGCGTTTGAAAGGAGTGCATACATAAGAAATGAGGATACGGATGTGTGAACGAATACAAGGGAAGGAAAGAACAGAGCAGTCATTTCTCATTTCTTTTTTCTGAATGAATACAAATCTGCATAGGACCCACTTCCATAATAAGTATGCAAGTTATATAAACTTGTGTATCCAGTAACGTGCAACATCATCATTACATCACATAAATTCATGATGATGATGGCAGCCCATGAGAACCGGAGCAAACAGTATGGAACAACGGGAGTGAAGTTCAGGACAGGAGAAGGAAAAAATGTCTGTATTACTTCCAGTGCACTTGTGTATATGTCTAATATAGAGAAATGCAGCAGCGGGATTTGGGATTGTGAGTATTATTATACGGATTTTGTAGACAGTTTTTAAAAATGGCTAAATTATTCTCTCAGCAGTTGTAAGGATTGGCTCAAATGAGTTTATTTGAATAATATTCTTGTCCGGAAAAAGTACGTCGTGCATTTTTATTTTCATCTTGGAGCCTTGCACTTCCATTTCCATTGTATGCTATGAACGAATGTTCGTGTATTTTTTCTTAACTTGATATTATCCTTTCTTGTTGGGTGTTCCGACGGACCTACGTATATAATGTTGAATATAGCAGGGATTTCTTGAATTAGCAATAGCATCTGCTGGAATTTTCGTACACATTAATCGTACTAAGATATCATGGAGGGTTTTAAGTCTATTAATTTTTAAAATATTTTAAATTTGTCCTATCTTAACATACCATTCCTGGAATTATAAGTATAAATGTACTTGATTTTTAATTACATTCAGATACTTCAGGATTTTTTAAAAACTTAAGGGAACTTAATGAAATACGTATTTACTCAATCAGTTACAAAGCATTGTGTAAAAAGGGGTGCTGCAATGTGCAAAACAGTATTGTACATAATCTGCAAAGGGTTCATATGAGATTATGGATACTACCTTTAAAATATTAGTTGTAAGCATTAAATGAGTATTCATACATAAAATCCTATTTGAATTTGCTTACAAGCTTACAACAGGCAGGGGAGACCACACTAGACTAAACAAACCTCTGGATTCTCGCACTCACGTAGTATATGCGCCCAAGACAGAAAATAATGAATTCGTATCACATAATTGAAGGGGTTCACATGTTTGGTAGCTTTAAATCCTTGTTGATAAGCAGGGAACCCATGATTCATGCACGTAAGGAATCACGAATTTCAAAGCATACCATTATTTTCAAATTAAAATTGGAAAAATAAAGAAATGAAAGGAGATGAAATGATTTACATGGACGTACCCAAGGGAAATCCCCAAGTCACTTTATGGTTTTTAAATAAAGTTTACTGTTACCACAACCCTTTGCGGGAGCCTTTTGCTCTATCCAATTCCGGTATGACAAGACTACGAAGCAACATTATTTATGAACTTTTCAGGCATGACTTGCCAAAAAAATTTTATCAGTTGAATACCATATTGTTTTTCAAATGCCTGTTTGTGTGGATTAATTCATGAGAAATTTCCGTATATAGTATTGTCTCATTATGTTACGCAACTCCAACACTTACAATACTTGCATCTGATTCTTATGCATTTTGTGTTCAACTAAGAAATCGCCTTTAATCTACCATTCCTTTAGCAGACCAGGTGAGAGAAAAGGGAAGAAAAGCAGTCAGTATGTCGCCTCCTAAATCATTTTAGTTTAAAAAGTGATGCCATGCATGGAATTATCTCATGAAATGACATTTTTAAAAAAACTGGACATTATACACACAAAATTAAGTTTTTAAAATGTATATGTGACTTAGTAGTATATCTTCAATTATAATATCCATCTGTCACTGAATTGTCATCCTTTTTTTTAGATACACAGCTATAATTATAAGTTGTTTTTAAATAGCGGTCTGCAGCAGACAGAGGTTTAGCATGGGAATATGTAAAAGATAAACAATTTTTATTTCAATTTTTTAGCTTGTTATTTCATCTGAAGATCAAAATGCAACATAAAACGAGCATAATCTGATAAGGTTGAAATGTCTAGAAAGGTGTCCAGAGGTGTCCCATAGCCTGTGATGAGCACCTGAGAGTAAGTTTCTATTGCTTAGTGCATAGTCTACTAGCGTCTCAAATTTCTTATATTCTGAAATTCTGTTTGTTTCCTTAAACTGTTGGTACAATAATGAATGCATTAAATATTTAGTACGAGGCGAACATGAGAGGCTTGCAAGTAGATCTATTTGTGAACAAAATGCTTTAAGACACAGCTGCTCCTGTTTACGATATTTCGAAACGAACAATAATTTGATGTTTTTACATGTGCACCCGCGCGCACCCATGTTAGGCTCATCATCGCCATGTTCATTGAGCAGAATGTGAGGAGGAACTAAATTGGTAACAACCAATTTACTGATTTAATTTTATTGTAACCAGATCATGACCGGTTTCATGGTAGGTATGTATATATTCACGGTTAAGATAAAGGTTGAAAGAGTTATACATGATACGAACATGGTCAATGGGTTTGGTCATTATATTCCATTTATACGTATGTATTTATTCGTACTTGTCAATATGTGAAAAAAATCCAAATAATCTTATGAACTGGATTCTGGACCAGTTTTTTCCACTTAGAAAATGAAGGATTAGCCATGTAATAAGAAGTTCTCATTGCCTTTTTATCGACAAGTATATCTCTTCGCTTTGAATTACAGATTTAACGTTTGCAAACCAAGCTATCTTACTTCAGCTATTATTTTCACCCAGCCAAAATATACTTTTTGCTAACTTTTAAAGAAGAAATAAATGCATACCTAATAGGACAAGAAACCTGTACTTAGTGTCATAATGATGACTGCAAGGTGTACACATTGTTATGCAAGTTATTTTTTGCAAAAGTAAAATGCATAGGTACATGCACAGACAAGGGTAACAATGAATATGATAAATGGCGACAGATATTATAGTACACATGAGGGCGCACATGTATGATTGTTGTATCTGGATAACACATGTTTTATGGCAATGGCACTTCATAACTTCATTGCAGACTTGCTCATGCATTATTTATATGAAAACATTTGGAGCTTTTAGCTCCTTGTATTCTATATAAAAATGCAAAAAAAAAAATAATTTTCCCATAAACCTACAAATAATTTACAACTTCAAAACAGAAAACAAATTAGACTTGCAGATTTGAGCGAGTAGAACACTACAATTTTCAATGACTTTTATTACCGGATGAAGATAGATTTTTATTAAAATCCCTTGCCAAATTTTGGACCCCGCCTACATGAGGGCGCACATGTATGATTGTTGTATCTGGATAACACATGTTTTATGGCAATGGCACTTCATAACTTCATTGCAGATTTGCTCATGAATTATTTATATGAAAACATTTGGAGCTTTTAGCTCCTTGTATTCTATACAAAAATGCAAAAAAAAACTTAATTTTCCCATAAACCTACAAATAATTTACAACTTCAAAACAGAAAGCAAATTAGACTTGCAGATTTGAGCGAATAGAACACTACAATTTTCAATGACTTTTATTACCGGATGAAGATAGATTTTTATTAAAATCCCTTGCCAAATTTTGGACCCCGCCTATTTAGAGCATTTTGCAGACCATTACGTATTGCACAATGACGCAATATCGGTCTTATGTGGGGACTACTGAGTACAGCCCAACCATTAAATATATGACACTAGTGGTCATAATAAAAAAGCAGGAACGTAAAAGTTGAAGTACCGAACCAGGTAGTGGTATCATTATTCTGCCGTTTCGACCAAACAACAATGGAGATACGCAACAACATATGGGGAGTAAATTACTTGAAGACGACGTGGTGTTATTTTAATTTCCTGTGTTAACAATGTTTTAGAAGCTTGCGTGCCTATATCTTCATCCAGTATATAATGTACAAGCATGTGTGTGCAAAACGATTATAATTCTCCTCATAAACTACGCGAAAGTCATAAACTCCCAAGAAGTCTTAATACTTTTTTTGCTAAGTATTAGATAATTGTCTTTTGTAACGCACCATACATCTATTCATTCAGGCTTACTTTATGTGAAGTGATCCAAGTTTCAATTTGACTTTGTAACAAAAGAAAAAAATTACAACAATACAAATTTTTGAAGCTTAAGCATGTAGTAAACTCCTATTCTTTTCTTTGCGATGTCTGATTGCGGTCTGCAGTAGCAAACCTCAGACGCCTTCATACAAACTACAAACCTTAATGTGTAACACACACAATAATATAATGATACACACAAGTTGCCGGCCGGTTGTTTATACAATGTATATCAGAAATGTACATATGCAATAATGCGATCATTGACCGTTTGTAAGGATGGAGTCAGTTGTACCTACGTATATACTCATAAAAGACATGCTTCTAACATCAGTAAATTGGCTAATATATCTGTTCAATGGTATTCATGTTGCATTCTTCCGTCCTTTTTCTTTCACATTATAAAATGCTCACGAGCAAAAGCAATACTCAAGCTATTAGGTTGCATTACAACCCCCACTATCATCTGATGATTTGATNAGGTTGCATTACAACCCCCACTATCATCTGATGATTTGATGATGATAGATATCCATATAAATGGACTTCCATTACAAGCTGCATAGTTATGAAGGGATTTCCTTCATAGTTTTGCGTATTCCTCTGCTAAAAACTTCTTTCATTAAGTTTTTATGATTCTTCTGATTATATTATCTGTTGGAACTTGTTTTCACTTAGAATTCCTATATTTTCTGCCAATGTTTAGATGAGTGAGGCATGTCTTTAACTTTTGATTGCTTTTTGATAAATTGTATGTGGATGAGGATATACACCCTTGTGTCCACTAAAGGATTCGCAGTAAAATGTTTTATAAAGAGTATGAATAAGAAGGCGTGAATCTTCTGATTTATTGTAGGCTAATGACTTTACAACACAAGGAAAGTAGTTCAGGGATATATTTAATGACCACTTCATTATCACGAATAAAACTGAAAAGGAAGGCTGAAATGGAGTTGGTCACTGTAAGGAATTAATTATTGTAATATTTGATGTACGCACTGAACGCTTAAAGTATTTTGTTTCTTTTCAATGATTTCTCCATTTCTGCTTTAATCTGGATTTATTAAAGCAAAAGAACGTTAAACTCCATTCCTAGATTCTTTTTGTGATTTTTTAGCTGATAAATGCTTGTCGCATTTTGCTAAAACCTGACCGCCCTTCAAAAGGTCCCAAGAAGTAACCAAATGTATTTCATTTACGCAGAAAAGATTACATTAACGCTGAGTGACAAATCGCTTAAATTAAGTAGCAACACAAAACAGCACAATCATCCCCCTCTGAAATGCGAATTTATGAACATTAAAACGTCAAAGTCAAAAGGTAACTTTATTATCTTGTCTCTTTAACCTCTGACAAAAAACGAGCATGCATGCATTGCAGATGTGGACTGTGCGTGCATGAACTTCTTAAAAATGATGTGTGTATACCTTGTGGACGGATATATACACACATTACATCTCTTACATCCTAGTTTTATGTAAATTCAACCTTAACGTTTATTTATCACTCTTGGTAAATGTCTTGGTCACAACTTCGAATCTTTTATGCTGTTAATGTACTTGTGACCATTAATACATAAGGAAATATTACTGCTTCCAGTATAAGACTTTCAGTTTGTGTAAATAGAATAGGTTTCTCCAATTGCAATCATATTTTGTATATGTAAGGAAGTATATGTAAGGTAAATCCTGGAAGATAATAAGAGCCAATAAAAGGATTTTCAGATAAAGATTTGTATAAAAAAACATGTCATTCAGGCACATGCCAGTCTTTCCACGTGAATTATTCGTTTTTTTTGTCGCTAAAATTACCGTGGAACGAAGGCGTACAACGCACAATTATTCATCTGGACTGCATGGTCAAATCACAACTCATAAATATATATGTATCTACCTGCTCGTTCACATAAAAAGAAATTGAACTCTATCCGAATTTGCATTCCAGCATCGTCTTTTTTATTGAAAAAGTTAAGCTAAATAAGTAGGTATACCCAGTTAATGGAAGCTATCAACCACCCAAGCAAAGCAAATGCCAAATACGCTTCGCTTTAATTTAACCATTATAGTGGACCTGCCAGCTTTCCTTTCAATTCGCATAGTAGTATACACACACACCTGGAACAAAACGAACCAACCGATGCAGAAATCAATGGAAATGAAACAAAATACTTTAAGCGTTCAGTGCATACATCAAATATTGCAATAATTAATTCCTTACAGTGGCCAACTCCATTTCAGCCTTCCTTTTCAGTTTTATAATCCGAATTTGCATTCCAGCATCGTCTTTTTTATTGAAAAAGTTAAGCTAAATAAGTAGGTATACCCAGTTAATGGAAGCTATCAACCACCCAAGCAAAGTAAATCCCAAATACGCTTCGCTTTAATTTAACCATTATAGTGGACCTGCCAGCTTTCCTTTCAATTCGCATAATAGTATACACACACCTGGAACAAAACGAACCAACCGATGCAGAAAAGCCTTCAGCGATACAAACAAGCAGTAGGCGAGCACATGAGAATTTCAGACGATATTATATAGAAAATAGCCTCTGGAAACAATATTTTTTGCTATCATCGTCATCAATTCTAAGTATATTAAATAAAGCTCTTTATATTCTGATGAAAGATTGGATTGGACTAAGCCAGAAGAAAAAAATACATACCATACCTACTTTAATACAGTTTGCATGAGATTTTTGTTACTTTCAAGCAGGCTAGACAGCATGGCCTGACTACAATTGTCCATGTTCACTCTTCAGCAAGTAGCATCACGTTTTTATGTACTTTTATAACCACATAACAGCAGCAGCAGTTCACAATTTGCAACATAATGGAAAGGTTTTTTATGGGGATGACAACGAAAAGAATCCAGTCAACCGCTGGCAAATCGACTGTTTGCTTGTGTTATATATATGCACATCAATATAGCAGCAGTGTACCAAATAAATGCATGTAGGTAAATATGTACATTGCAGAAGTTGTATCGCTCGTATTTTAGACCGTAAGATGGTCATGACAGATATCATGCTGTTGCTGATGGTATTATTGTGAAGCTTAGATATTTATGGGGCTCTAGCCAGTACTTCTATTCTTTCTAGTGTACATTACTCCAGCTAAAAAAGTAAACCGCCAACACCAACAAAAAATGTATATTGCCGCAGTGCAAGAATAGCCCATCCATCACGTTAACGTTCATGCTGATAGACATTACTAATAATAACACTGCAGATATTGTGATGGAGATGATGATCTAACTCATATACTCATCATCTTTACATGGCAAGCAATGGAGTTCTCATTGTTGTGTAATTATCATAATACAGTCCTACTGCGATGTTAATACCTGTTGCATGAGATGATGTACAAACAGTAGGGAAAAATTATCCATATTATATCCATATCGTGAGACTGCTGAACTGTTGTACTTTTGGCTATCTTAATAAGGTAATCAATATTGAGAAGGAGCTTATAGTGAATTCGTGAATTTCCGATAATATTTAAAAGGATTCTATTAAGGATCTGTTATTGCTCAATAATATATACATATATGATACTGAATACTTTCAATACATGTGCTAATAACTTCTTCACGGATCACTTAATTTTCCATTACAAATGTATTGTTAAAAAAGATTTACAACGTACTTTTACACCCTTTTTATTTATTTATTTGTATTTGCAATTCTGCATAGTATATGTCATTTGCGAGGCTATGATACTCATCAGATAGTTGATGTAACATTGTTAGTAAACCTTTTTTTATTGAGTATGGAAAAATCACAAAAACATTATTATGCAGGAGTGTAATTGCCAAAGAAATTTTCCTATTACAGCGTCTTTGAGGAAGAATCTTGATGGCAATGCTTGCGAATTGCAAGGAAGGAGTGATGCGGATGAATGGATGATATGATGGGGAGATGAATTCATAATGAAGAAAACTATTATGCAGCACCACCCTTGGCAAATGCATAATAACAGTGATTATCATTACTACTTTTTTTTATGAAACTGAACAAGCCAGCCAAAGACCCACAACCTAAAACACCACCACACTATCACCGCGTGTGTTGTCCATTAAGTTGGCTTTTGGCTAAGAAAATGATGATTAATACATGCATCTTAAGACTGGTAATGAATTCGAAAATGGAGGACATATAAGCATGCATATAATGAGTTTTTGGAAATCCATTGGCCTGGTCTACAGTGAGACCCGAGTATGACATATTTGAATATTATCATGCTTCATTCGGTCTTTTCGTTGTCACTCTTATATATGCACTTATATGTACATGGTTCATTTTTATGTTCATCTTGAGACATAAGTTTTATGCCCCAAGCTCGAAAACCTGACGCCTGCTGAATATGCAAAATGTATGAGCAACTTGCACGAAACATGCTTCCAATGAGGCAATTCATATTGAGAATGCTGAGGAAGAAATAAAAAGGATCTTAAGACCATAATACTAATAAGGACATTGTGGAATTTTCAGGAAATGAGTGTGATATCATGTCTTGACATTTCAAAGAGTTTATTATGACAATGTTGAACCTCCT
>JAHZNG010001068.1:0-36813 GCA_027744375.1 Orchesellides sinensis
AGAAAAGAAAAAAAGTCTGATTTGGACAGCGTTTTTACATGTTAAACCCTGTCCCTATGATACAACATTGTATACAAACTCACAGAATTCAGCCTTAACTTGATCATCTTTCTATAAAATATTAAACATGAAAGTAGAACAGATTCTATTGGGCGAAAAAATTTGGATGCGTTCCTAGTATCAATGAATTCAAACAATTTGGAAATTCCTAAAATGTTTTTAAATCATGTTCCCTCAAAACCATCATCTTTAACAAACTTTCCTTTGAGAGGACTACAATACCTTCAGCCATACTATGACAGCTGCTACCTTACATTTTGCATACCATACACGTTCAGATATAACACGGCTACCAAGCAATTCAAGATTATTGAATTTCTTCCGCATAAGGTAAGTAAAAGATCATTAGAAGCTAAACTGGAAAGTAAATTATTAAGTAAATTAAGGTAATAAAAATCTTTTCTTAAATACAGATCATCTGCTTAGCTCTTCTCACTTTAAGTGTGCCTTGCGTAATTGTACAGTATTCGGATGATTTCAGCCGATTCTCCTCTTACAAGAAAGACTTAACCTATGGAATATTATGTGTAAGGGATCTGTGTTCAATATTTACATACATGACTCTGATCTACATAGCTGCCTGGAAAAAGTCGGACTTTCTTAAAATTTTGTGTGTAAAACAAAAAAATTTAACCACAGGAAGCCATTTGGGTCTTCGTAAGGTACTCACTCAACTTACAGGATAAATTATTACAATTTTAATGAAAGTTTTGTCTTAAATCGTTTATACTTTTTCTCAGAATTTTTGGTGGCATTTGGTTTTCTTGGCGTATTACGCTGTAACTTTATATATTAACCTGTCAAATTTACCCGTGGTTGCTCTGGGATGGCAGAATGCTACAAAAGCAATGTTTCTAAACATGCGTTCTACGATTTCCAGAAGATTTGCTTTTGCACTTCCAATTATTCCAGAGGATGAAAATTCGCTTGCATGGTTTATTTTCAGTAATGTTTATTCAATCGTAAGCATTCACTTGGCAGTGAGCTTCTTCATGCTGACACTGTTCAATATTGTGTTTGCGCTCTTTCTTAACAATAATCTGAAAAGTTTTTGTGAGACCTTACAAAAAGTTGATAAAAATATAAGTGGAAAGATTCAGGTGATATTTTATTGCTTCATTATAAACTTCAACTTGAATACAAAATAGTAATTGGCAAATGGTTTTCTTGTATATGGTTTTGTAGTTGTTGGAGGAGTATCAGGAATTAAAATCATTAGTTCAGAACGTTAATCAATATATTCAATTAAGATTTTTGGCATTGGTCACCTCATTGATTCCCTGGTTATCTAATCTTCTTTCGACATTTTCTGACATGACTAATGCTAATCTGGGGGTTTTAATAGTTTGGGCGGTGTTAATAACGATTGCTATATTTGTTGCGGCAGATGCGGCGGCGCAGGTACATATATTTAATCAAAACTTCATTAAATTGGTTTTTGTGAATTTAAAATATGGAAATTACATTTTATTTAATGTGCTTTGTAACTTTCAGAGTTCAGCATTAAAGGAAATATTAATAGACAGGAAAAGGGTACTGGAAAGTGTTTGCGAAGACCCATCAGATGTATCACATATTTTGATGGATTTAGTCCAAGGAAATGAGCTCGGAATTTCTTGTTATGGATTCTTCACCGTAGATTACTCTCTTATTGGAACTGTAAGTAAATTTTACATTGACAATCAATCTTACATTACAATTACAATGTGAATTTGTCTCATGGGCTCTAGTACGTGCAAATGCTTTTGTGGTTATTTTGTAGATTCTTGCTTATAGTGTCACATTTGCAATCATACTGATACAAGCCCAGGATTAGCGACATTAAATGGG
The DNA here is from genome assembly GCA_027744375.1 of Orchesellides sinensis. NCBI lineage: Eukaryota > Metazoa > Arthropoda > Collembola > Entomobryomorpha > Orchesellidae > Orchesellides > Orchesellides sinensis. The sequence goes on from JAHZNG010001068.1 coordinate 1,891, forward strand.
AGAAAAGGAGATTTCTAGAAATGTTGGAAAATAAAAATGGAATTTTAATACATTGAACTAAATATATTTATAATTATAATGTCAGAAGTATGATGCATAAATCTGCGCCTTCTTAATGTAAACTATGTATATTCCAATTAATGTATACTTTGTATAGCTATTGTAATATTTTGTGTACAGAGGAAGGATAGAAATCTAATGTAGCAAATCCGCTTTGCAAAATTTTATTTATGATTAACAAAAGTGCATCCAGGAAATAAAATGATTGCCCGAATACTCGATGAATCAAATTTTGAATTATTGGCCGAATGTAATATCTTTTGCTCATCACTTATGCTTTTTGTTAGGAAAATTGAAAGAATTCGGTTTCAAGTTGCTAACCGATTATTACTAAAGTGCAAGTAATGTAAAGCACTTGTATTGCATTAAACATGCATAATGTAAATGCATTTTGCAAACCCGTTGACAATATTTTGTATATTGATGGTTACTTATGTAAGTTAGCTGATACGGCTTTGTTTGATAACTGTCAACTAGCCAATGTCCCATGGAAGGACTACATAGGATACATGTTTTTTATATAGGTGCCTCACCTGCCAACTGCAAGAAAGTTTCTGACTGAAATGATATATTACTTAACTAACATCTTTCTTCCTTGTAATCGCCATAATAAATTGTAAACAAAAACCAAAATTAGTGAGCACAGTACAGAATTTAGTGAGGGTGCACACGAATTCCGTTAACTCGATATCATTCATTAAGATTATCATATATACAGTTTTATTTAAAGTATTTGCAATAACATTTAATTTGGATTAAATTCCATTTTCCTAAACTTTTCTGATCGCACTTTCATTTTACCTTCTTACATAACAAGTGATTTCATAAAGAAATGTTACTCAGTCCATTCAAGGAGGATTAATCGGTGGGATGGAGTAACAATCAAACGCTATAAGGAGGTAATTTCCTAACTTGACCATCTTTCCATAAAATATGTAACTTGAAAGCAGGGAAAGATTTAATTGTCCGAAAAACTTTCGATGCATTCCTTAAGACAATGGGTTTAAAAAATTTGGAAATACTTGTAATGCCTTCAAACCGTGTTTCCTCAACACCATCATCTTTAATATATAATTTTAGAGCACTATAATACCTTCAGCCATTATATGACAGTTGCTACCTTACGTTTTGCCTGCCATACACGTTTAGGTACGACTCGGCTAGCGAACATTTTAAAATTATCGAATTTATTCCACATAAGGTAAGGAATTTTAAACGTCCTTTAGGAAATTCAAGCAATCGAAAGAAAGTTGAACTATAAATATCATTTTGATTTATTTCAATACAGATCATCTCTTTAGTTCTCCTCACTTTAAAGTGCCTTGCTCAATTGTACAGTATTCGGATGATTTCAGCCGGTTCTCCTCCTACAAAAAAGACCTAACGCATGGAATTTTATAAGTAAGGGATCTATGTTCAATATTTAGGAACATGGTTTTTATTTACATTGCTCCCTGGAAAACGTTTGACTTTCTCCAAATCTTGAACATAAGAAAACACAAATTGACCACCGGAATGGATTTAAGTTTTCGAAAGGTACATGATTCAAATTAATACATGATAGGCATACTTTCACTTTGTCATATCGAATTTTAAATGATTTTAGAATTTTTGGTGGTACTTGGCATTCTTGATACATATCTCGATAATCTTTGTTATTACCCTGTCAACTTCACTCGTGGTTAGTCTGGGATGGGAGGATGCTTCAAAAGAAATGTTTCAAAACATGCGCACCGTGATTTCCACAAGATATGCTTTTATACTTGCAATCATTCCAGAGGATGAAGATTCTGTAGCACTGTTTATTGTCGGAAATGTTTATACAATCGTAAGGGTTCACATGCATATTTCCGTCTTCATGCTGACCCTTTATCGATTGTGTGTTTGCACTCTTTCTCAACATTAACCTGAGAAGTTTTTGTGAGGCTTTAGGAAAATTAGATGAAACTACGACTGAAAAAATTCAGGTGAAATCATTAACTAGCGAGCATAAATTAGTGACTAATAAACATATGCTAATTTCGCATTTATTTGTTGTTGTTGTTTGATTATTTGTTTGTAGTTGCTGGAGAAGTATCGGCATTCAAAGTTGTTTGTTCAGAACGTTAATCAGCATATTCAGTTAAGATATTTAGCATTGGTCACCTCATTAATTCTCTGGTTATCCTATTTCATATCAACTTTTTCTAATTTGTCTAATGCAATGCTGGTTTTTCATGTTTTGGGCGGTGTTAGTAACAATTGTGTTGTTTGTTGGGGCTGATGCTGCGGCATAGGTAAACAATCGGTATATTTTGTTAAATAGCATAGACTGTTATTTAAAAACTTAAAAAATAGGGAAATAATTTGTCGTCTTCCTTATTACCTTTTTGCTTGCAAAGCTCATATTTAAAGCGAATATTAATAGACAGGAAAAGGATACTGGAGAATGTTCGCGAAGATCCATCAGATGTGTCACATGTTTTGATGGCTTTAGTCCATGGAAATGAGCTGGGAATTTCTTGTTATGGATTTTTCACCGTAGATTACTCCCTCATTTGAACTGTACGTAAATAATAAGGTTGAAAATACAAGATCGCCTTTATTCTACATTTTGAATCCATGGCATGAAGTTTTGTTTTACATGTGTTGTTTGTAGGTAGATACTTGCTCACAGTGTCACGTTTGCCATTATACTGATACAAGCGCAGGAAGATGAAATGATAGAGATAGGAGAATTCAAGCATTAGTAGAGAATGAAACTGGAATTTTTAACAGATTGAGCTAAACCTTTTTGTGATGTCATAATTATGATGCATAAACCTGTGTCGTATTATTTAATCTCTTCGGGTTTGTCATTCTGTAATTGTTTACTTACAGAAGGAACATAAGTATCTAAAAGAAGCAAAACAAATCGCCATCCTATATGTATTAATTAAGTTGTAGTTGTGCCGCTTTTAATATATCTAAAATGCGTACAGAAAATAAAACCATTGTGAATTTATAGTATAGCCATACGACTTACATAGCCATACATCCACATCAACCTATTTGTTTACCAATATACAAACTTACCTGTACCTTGTCAGTACCTCTGACCCGGTGAGTGACAAGGACCTTGAGAGGTATGAGGAATGGAAGGAAACAACGAGCTTATCTAGCGAAAGCTAGTTGGCGGCGAAGCAGAAGACACGCACGGAAGGCGAGGAGGACGCCACGGAGGAATACTTGGAAAATATATTCGACAAGACTGAGCTGACAGCAAAAGTATGCTTTTGCAACAAGGACGATTGTAATGACGGCAACAAATCAAGTTTTTAGCTGATTTTTCGACCAGTTGCAGGTCGTTAGGATAGAGTGTCCCATCAGCATAATCACCAGTGCTCATCACCTGAAGCTATCGACAAGCAGAGCCCACAACGATCTTGAAATATTTTTTTATAACCATTCGATGGAGTTTCTATATCCTGAATCCTGACTAGGTTTTTTTGCTAATCGTAAGTTTATGTATTTTATGTTATTTGTATTAGATATTTACTATTTGATATTTATTTTAAAAACTACGATGACACCACCCCATTAAAGTTTTGTATGAATTTTATTTTTTAGCCACACACACATCTACAATCACAATATAGGAAGGATTTGCTAATCGTAAGTTTATGTATTTTATGTTATTTGTATTAGATATTTACTATTTGATATTTATTTTAAAAACTACGATGACACCACCACATTAAAGTTTTGTATGAATTTTATTTTCAGCCACACACTTATCTACAATCACAATATAGGAAGGTAATCAAATCAATCACGACAGCCGATTCAGCAAGTTTAACCTGATTTCCAAGCTCGATTCCCATATATACATACATTATAAAAGTCTTCTGAGAGGAACAAGGTTGCAAAAAAGAGCAAGGTTGGTTATAGTCCTTGGGGGGTGGCCTGATGAGGAGATGGAGGATCCCTTCTTGGATGCTTGCTTTCCCTTCGTGCTGGATTCCAGCGGGTTGCATTCATCGGATTCACACGCACAGACCTTGACTTGCGCTCCGTTGTAGTCCTCAAGCGCTCCACAAATCCCGTATTTTTCTGCGTATCCAAATTTTGCGTGTTCAGCACTTCCACATCCCATCTTCACTTGTTTAAGCTTGCCAGCTATCTTTTCAGTATAAAGGCAGATATCACAACCTTTCGGTCCACAATCGTTCGCATTGTGTCCAACGCAATCCTCCGCCGGATTCCATTTTCGAGGCTCTCTGCAATCTTCCAGGCTGCTAACACTGCTGCACAAGCGGCAACGAATCCCTAACAATTACCATTAAATAATATGTAATAAATTAAACACATTACACTATAACAATTTACACATGTCTTGCTATTATTATGTTGGTTTCGTCAGTTACCTGCAACAGGAAGTGAATGGAAATCGGCAAGTAGAATTCCAGCGACTAAAGCCACAAGGCTTAGGGCAGGTTTTCGTCCGACGAGAATCATAACTAGAATCCGCTTAACACGCAAGCTGGAATGGCTGACTGTGGCTTTAATAAACTTTGCAATTTAACTCAATTCATTAATTTTAAAAATACGTAATTTATAATTTTACGATTCAATTTTCCTAATTTTACATGTTGCGTTTAAGGTTTATTCATAAAATTTTGACGGGTTCTTCATCTACACAATGCATTTGTGTCTGCCTCCATATTGTTTCCAATTTCAATGCAGCAAGAACATGCCAATAATATTAAATGTTATACATTCCAATTGCAGTAACGACGGCAACTTCTGTTGATAAAGTAACCGTTCCGACTTATCGACATAGACAGTACACGGTTTTAAGTTTCGAGTCGCCAGGTCCTTATGGGTTTATCACAGCAATTTATCAAAAAATCAGAGAATAATGGTTGGATACTTGTATGTAGGCTTCAATTAAATATTTGCATTTGATACCCATTTTCTTGTAAAAGTTTGGCTTAAAGACGAAGACGACCTAACTCAAAAAGTGGTAAAATATTTTAAATATTAAAGGCTATCTTACCCAAATAAAAAAGCCTAAGTATTTATTAGTATTAATTATTATTATTGCGAATTGATAGACTATTAGAGTACATATAATGCGTAATTCGTACATTCTTTATTCATCACCCATAAAAACTATAATTTGTTATCAATTGGATATTTTTACATTGTTTCCTTCCGAATCTAACATTTAAAATTACTGCATTGTATTGAAATACCACACCACCCAACAACTACAATGGTGTCTATGGGCTTTCTTATAAAAATTACAGCCCTTAAAGTTCACTGCTACTATTAAATTAAACTGTATGCATATGTAGGAACATGATAACGTGACTGCGTTTAAAAAGTATCATTAATAAAGTCTTCATGAGAGAATCGATGGTGTGATACTGTAGAAATTCTTGTAACACTATCGCATATCCAAATGAAAAGAATATTATGCTTCCAAAATTTAGCAAGCAACATGTGTTCTGAATTCGAATTTAATTTTAAAAGTTTCTTATAAATTACCTCAGAACTTTTACAATGCTTAGCTTATTACTCCTTTGTTTACATAATTCAAAAAGGAAGACAACCCCACAAAGTAATAATAAGCAACTACCCAGAATTAAAATCGCCAAGAATTTCTGAAAGTTGATGTCGTCATTTGTAATCATTACGCTTGGAATTTTTTCCATGTCAAAGCTGGATGTCAGAATATCCGCCCATTTCGACCAAGAGTCCCACTTCTCCTTTAATCCTTTTTCTTGCATCCGTTGTATCGACTTCCACATCCAATCCCGATTAACACTGTACATTTTCCAAAACAAAGGTGCTCCCTGAATATTTTGAGGAACGGAATGACATTGTCGATTGGACTGACCAGTTAAAATTACTAAGTAAGTTTTAACACCAGCTATAACAATGTCCACAATGGATTCATCCGCAACCAACGCATACTTTTTATCATCTTTATTTTGTAAATAGAACGCGGTAACACCCGCAGTTGGGTCTGTATTCCAGACTGCATGAAAACTATTGTTCAGTCTGTGCAGAATACCATAGATTTTGAATTCAATCAGATATTCAAGTTGGGGATTGGGAGCGTATTTTGGAAACCAGAGTATTTTAAACCCGTTCTTTATTATCTCCTTCATTGTTTCATATAATTTAGGTGGAGGGGAGACAACCACCAAGCTGGTAATTACGTTTTCATAAAACCAGCAAATTGTCATTCCATACAGGACAACAGTTATTTGAAACGTTTTACTTCGGTCTTTCGAAATTGACTGGCCTATGAAAACACTTAGTAAATGAATAAACTCTGCAAAGAACTTCCCTATATTTCCCCATGTGGCAGCTGTGGTGATTAATAATAACAGAGCTACTATGAAAACCCATACGTCCACAGAAAACGGTGTTGTCCATACAGAATAATTTACAGTGTGTGTTGAATCGGATAATTGGGTTGTGCAGTAAACAATCCTTTTGCTACCGTAATCTGCAAAATAGAGTCCACTTTTCATATGCAATGGGAGATGCTCATAGTAAAGTTCTTTATATCCGCTTTCAATCGACTGGCCTGCCAAACTCCGATCAACCAGGTTCACTTCAAGTGTAGAGACTTTATTTAACAGTTAAATTGAGACGTTGTGAACACTCGCCAGATTAATTGCAATCATTATATTACTGTTGCAATAAATCATGAACTTTGACTTGCCAGCAAAGTTTGCACAAGCGTATCTATGGCTGAGCCTCCGGTAAATCTCAGTAAAATAATTTTGGTACCTGAGAAAAATTAGACTTTGTATGGTTCGCTGATTGCCAAGTTGAAAATGAATCTTGTGGAATTCCAATGAATTCAAAATTAAGTTTTGGATGAATGTTCTGCTCGCAAGGTACTTTTTGGATGAGTCGCAGTAACCATTGCATATTACTGAAGCTATAGCTACATCAGTGTTCTGGTCAAACTCAATGATTACTTTTAAAGCTGGGAGATTTCTGATATTGATTGAATACCGAGTTTCACTGAATTTCAACGTGCTAGTCTCGGAAATCATGATAAACACTGTGGTAGGCTCAACACTATACTTTTCAAAAGTCAAGAATGGAATTTCACTGAAATGGATCAGAAATGAGGAGAACACAATGTGAACAGGCTGTGTGAATCTACAGTCTATGTCCGGACGACCAATGTTTAAATTGTAGTTTTGGGAAAACATTAAAACTCTTAAATTTTGAAGTTGAAATCCCAGATATTGCTGAGAATAAAGAAAACAAGGATTGTAGGAATGAAACGAAACAATGTGGCTTTCTGGATTGGATTGAAGGATGGAAGAAAAAATGTTTAAAAATTGTATTTGAGCTTCCAGGTGGACACTCCATATTGGTTAGCGTTTCATTCGAGTAAATTTGAACGGGTGGATAAATTACTGTTAGAGCTACATAAGTAAAATAGGAAATCTTCATGTTGCAACCAACGATGAAGTATTTAGCTTATAGATTTTCACAAGTTCACGTCATAAGTATCCTCGTGTTTGATCCAGATCTATATTTGATAGTGGCAGCTGTAATGAAGTACTGTACTCAGATGAAAGTGTCAATTACATTGTAAAGGTATAATTTTCTGCAATTTAGATATTAATACTTGCAAAATGTTTTCTTTACACGCACGCAATTTCTCTTGTTAAAATGGTCAAGGTACTTATCGAATACTATCAAGACGTATATTATTGAGAATAACCATACAAAAATGTGGACGTGCACATGTCAAGAAGGTATTTTCTGCAAATTATGAACTAAAACTGGTATTTTATTTTAAGTATCCTCTGCTACTATGTTACGCATTTCACCTTTGTAATTCTCCATTCATTCATCAAACAAAAAATTCGATCTGTTTCATGATTGAAAATAAACAGCAAATTAGACGAAACTTTGCAATATTATTGGGTTTGTTTAACTTTAATAATCGGTTGAGTTCCAATTTTCACATAATACCCTACAAAGCGGTATAATTACGTAATTTGTTAGCATAAAATGTTAGCAGAGTCCACAAGTATTTATACGCCTTGTTCATAAATTTAAATATTGAGTTATTAATAATTGATTAACATTCAAAGCGAGACTCTCTTAAAATTCCGCGTTTACTAAAAAGCAGACGTCAGTGATGACACAACAGTAATTAATGATTAATATGCAGTATATGTCTGAATACGACAATATGACTTTAAATAAAACATCAACAAAAATAGAGCAATTTTTTTAGAGGAAGCATCTGCTAAAACTTTTGTATGTGTAATAAACTGCATTTAATATAATATGGAAGTATAACCTACTTGTATTGGAAATGACTTGGTACTGCATAAAAAATTGGAAACAGTTTTCAGCATTTACTTACCCGGCCTACCTTTATACTATTTTGCTACAAATATTTTAACCAATCCTTCCATATCCTACGAAAGTTGCACTGCAATGCGCATACGTATTTTTCTTTTGAAGCCATTCTGAGGCGTCCACTGGGATGGTAAATTATTATTGGACACTAAAGCGTTTACTGTAAAAATTAAACCTGTTCAAAATCACAAATTTCTTTTAAGCAAACCAAAGCTAATATTCAGATGCGTTAAAACACTCATGGGATCGGTAAAAAGAACTCCAATCCAATGATTAAGATGACATCATCCAGTTGATTTCGCCATACTAAAAATATTTGTTGTATTGGTTGGTTAATACACAAATAACCTAGCTGAGTTGCTTAATTTTATTAAACTAGATTAAGCTGGGAATTTTTACAATTGCAAAAATTCTTGAGCGTTTTTAAAGCAAATCGGATTTGGAAATACATCACATACGTACGAAGTGAAACACTTACACAATTTATAAGCCAAAATCTCTCATTTCTTTGCATTTCGCAAACAATTCAGCGAAAACGCATGCAATATCGTGTTAATCATTAAAAAAAAACTTGTTCAGATAAAGTAATCCTTGGGTATCGTGTGAGCCTTCATCGAGTTGTGCACCAAATAATTTCATCCCTTCCTTCACAAGTTGTGTAACTATAGTGCATCATACCATAAAATTTCACAATGTTGGACTGGGTTTCCGATGTCTGAAATATAATGGCTTTTCCACGTGCAGGTGAAGCAATCTGGAAATGCCTTTTCTTATTTTCAAACCAGCTTAAAAACTTATCTAGATTAGCATATCTCAGTGTAAATTCCCTTGTACACAAATGCTTCCTGGAAATAACTGAATGCTGCTAATGTAAAAAATAGATTTGGATTTACTTTAATCTCCACCACTAATGGAAAAGTTAAATTTGCATTTTATTTAATCTCCACGTGTGCAACCAATATATATTATGAATCTTCTCATTTGAATTACTTTACAAATACCTTCAATAAAATTATCTCACGGTATCATAATTAAAATAGTATTAAAATGAGACTCACGCGTCACCTTTACTTGAATCTTGTATATATAAGACAGACGCGAGAAAAATGAAAAGTATTCTAAAAAATAGTCAAGTTTTCAATACTTAAATATTTTTCGTTCTGAAACTTTTAACCAAGTTTAAACTTTTCGCAAATAAAGATCAACATGAGAGGTGAGTCCATTTAAATCCAATACTATTTAAAAGTAAAAAAAATTACTTTTTAACCCATTTTCATATTTGTTAAATTGTATGTATATTTAGGACGTAATTATGCCTGGCTTGTTGTAATTTCTGGGGATGAGGACATGGAAGGTGCCCTTTTGTCCCTGGGATCGCTCAACAAAGCTAAAACATCTGGATCCATCCTTGCGTTGATTACCACCAAGCTTTCTGCAAGTAACATGTAAGCAAATAAAAAGTTTTAAATAATCTCGAATTTTTTTATAAATTGTAATAATAACTTTTAATTACCTTTTTGTTTCAGCCCCTTGCTCAAATCATCATTTGATTTTGTGGTTGTCGTTGAGCCACCTTTTCAACCTATTTCCGCACGCGACTTTCTCTTAATCCAGGCCTCCAATTTAACTCTGTTCTCCAGACTGATTGTTATCGTCCCAGGAGTCTTGGTAAAAAGCTCTTTTCTATTTAAATAAAATGCATTGAATGCGAGAAAAGGAAAGTGTTATAAGAAATAAAATAAAAAACTAGCTTTTTTTGCAGATTGTACGACAAACGGATGAGCTTTTTGACATGGGCGGATTTGTTATGGATGATGATAATAATTGGGCTGCTGTGGTTATCAATCCTGGGGAGAAAAGATATGCGGAGGCGTACAAAGCAATGTATCAGGATGGATGCATTTTGGAAAGGGATCATATACTGGATTTAGTAACTAAAGGAGAAATGGACAATAAGCTTTCGAGTAACCAGCAAATCATGGAGATGTTTGCATTTGGAAAAAATACAAACGGTACATCTCAGATTGTGTTGAAGACTCAAGAAATGGGAGGTGAAATATGTGAGACAAGGGAGTGGGTGGCAATTGTTGGAATGTCGTGTAGATTTCCTCAAGCGGATTCGATCGAGGAGTACTGGGACATTCTTAAAAATGGAAAAAACACTTGCAGCACTGTTCCTGAACACAGACTCCCATTTTGTCCTATGGACACTGACCTAAAAGCCAACTTTCTCAAATGCCGAATTGATGAGTTTGACGCAGGATTTTTTGGGATGAGCCCGAGTGAAGCTGTTTTCACTGATCCACAAGCAAGGCTTTTGCTGGAAGTCAGCTGGGAAGCTTTTGAGGACGCTGGGATAAATCCAGATAAGTTGCGTGACACCAGCACTGGAGTGTTTTACGGATGTTGGCTTCAAGAATATAAGGAAGTTATGAATATGAGCTCACATCCAACCCAAGAATTTCTCAGAAAGTATCTTGGAAATGGATTTGGGTGTACTGGAGCCAAGCTGTCATTCTTTTATGGATTTAAAGGTCCCAATATTGCTACAGACTCTGGTTGTTCCTCCAGCATGATTGCTGTGGACCTCGCCTGTAAAAGCCTTCAACGGGGGGAGTGTCCAGTTGCTTTGGCTGCAGGGGCCAATATTATTTTACAATTGACGTTGAATCAAAAGGTGGTCTGGGCTGAAGACGGTCTCTGCAAAACGTTTGATGCGGACGCAAACGGGTATGCGAGGTCAGAGGGTGTTTGTGTTTTGGTATTGAAGAGGTACTCGGATGCCATCAGGGATAATGACAGAATTCATGGAGTCATTCGCGGCTCGGCGACATCACAAGAAGGGTTGAGTAAAAGTTTTGGGGCGCCAACAATCGAGTGTGAAGCAAGGGTTATGAAGAACGCATTGCAAATTGCAAAAGTACATCCTTCTGAGGTCAGCTTGGTGGAAGGGCATGCAACTGGAACCGTTGTTGGAGATCCGATTGAGGCTGCTGCCATTGTGCAAGCTTACTCCTGTGATACTGGGCGTTGCAAACCTTTGTACATTGGGTCAGGGAAGACAAACATAGGACATACTGAGTCATGTGCTGGAATCGCTGGAATTATCAAAGTGTTGCTTGCCATGAAGTATGAGACCATTCCTGCTCACATAAATTTAAAACGATTGAATCCCAAAGTAAATTTTGACGGCATTCCTGGAGTAATTCCTCTACAGTCTGTAGCATGGCCAAGAAATATGGAGGAGCCGAGAATTGCTGGAATTTCCAGTTTTGGCATAACTGGAACTGACGTTCACATGATATTGCAGGAACCTCCTTTAAATAATTATAACTCTGAGGATCTGAATACCATGTACACTGAAAATCCAACCATCCATATTCTAACATGGTCAGCAAAAACTGAGGAATCATTGGATCAACTAACGAAGTCCTATTACAGCTTTCTGCAATCTTCTGTCGAATTGGACATTGGGAACATTTGTTACACCGCCAACGCCCGTAGAGCCCATCATAATTTACGAAGAGCAGTGGTGGGGTCAAATAAAGACGAAATCATTGAACAAATATCAACAAATGATTGCATGGTTGGCAAAAGGAAAGGCGTTCGCCCTCTGGTGTGCTTTACATTTCCTGGGATTACTGGTAGGATGAACTTTAAACCAGCCCAAATCCTGTATGCTACCCACCCCTCATTTAAACAAAATATTGACCACTGTGATACAGTCTTCACTGAAGTAACCGGCTTACCATCCTTCCAACATTACTTCACTGAAACTACAACGGAGGCAGACAAAACGTCAACTCAGTGGTGCGCCTCTATTGTCGCCATTCAGTATTCCTTAGTGAAACTGTGGGAGTCATGGGGAGTGTGTCCAGACTACGTGATGGGTCATTGTTTGGGTGAAATGGGGGCGGCCGTGATTTCTGGTGGTCTTAGCCTCCAAGATGCCTTCAAGTTATGCCTTGTTACCAACTTTAGCAACAACACCGAGAAGTATTCAATGCTGGCAATAAACACAGACATTAATACAGTTCAACAATTAATTACAGAATTTCAAGAAAAGGATGGAATAAATAATTGTAATTGGTTGGACATTGCATGTGTCAACTCTCCCTCTCAGACAACTATTGTTGGAAATGATGCACCAGTTTCTAGGTTCAAAGGATATTGTGCTCTGGAGGGCTACCAATGTAAACAGTTCAGTGTGGACATTCCAGTTCATTCCAAAGCTTATCAAGAGAAGGTGATGATGGTACATGGGGTGGCTGAGGTGTACAGCAACCTTAAATCTGGAAAGCCATCTAAAGTTCCACATGTCTCCAGTGTCACTGGACAGCTTCTAAATGGAGATTCCAATTTAAGTGCTGACTACTGGTACAACTGCTTCCGCCATAAAGTCCAGTATTCCATGGCGTGCTCATCAGCCATTAGTAGCGGTTGCGAAGTATTTGTCGAAATTGGTCTTGGCGATGCACTCACAAGAATTACGCAAGATAACTTTTTGGAAACTGAAAATCCCCCTGTTTGTCTTTCATCCTTTCAGTCCACCAATAAGCGTGATAAAGGCTGGAGAGGACTTTTCACGACACTTGCGCAGTTGTACACTTCCGGTGTAAATATAAATTGGGAGAACTTGTACCAATGGCAGAATCATAAGCAAATAGTAGATTTGCCTCATTATCCATTTCAAAGGAAATCGTTTTGGTTTGAGAGGAAGCAAGACATGTGCTATGTCAACGGTAGCAATATCATTGAATTGAATCAAAATCATCCACTACTTGGAGGCATCATGCCAAACGCACTTGCCAAGCCTCTCTCATTCTATAACTCACTAATGGCTTCAAAAGATTACATTGGTGAGCACGTGGTCGGAACAGAGGTCATATTTCCTGGTGCTGGCTACTTGGAAATGATGTTGGCAGCTGGAAAACTTAACGAATCCAATGGTGGGGGTAAAAAAGGCATTTTAGTCACAGATTTTACTGTGCACCATCCACTTCATATTGATCCTTCAAGTCCAACCAAAATTCAGACTGTGATACAAGAAACTAGTGCTTCAATCTATGCATTACAATCTGACAAGATGGCTAGCTGGAAACTATATGCCTCTGGCGAAGTCTCTACTATTGAGAAAAATAATGTAAACCTCATTCCAATATCAATTACTGAAATAAAAGAGAGATGTCAACCCTGTACCCCTCAGCACATCACAACCTTTTACGAGCGGATAGCTACTGCTGGCTTAAACTTTGGTCCTCAGTTTAAATCCCTTAAGAAAGTGTATCACGGTCAAGGTGAGACGTTTGCTGAGGTTGGCATTCCTGAGGGATTCACGGAGTATGTTTGTCACCCAATTTTAATTGACGCTATGCTGCAATGTTGGGTGCTTCATTGGAAGCCGGAAACACAGAAACTTTATGTGCCTGTCCGTGTTGACAAATTTATTAGCTCTAGCACTACCCTCTTAGCTTCTGATTCTTCCAGGGTTTACATATATTGTAAAGCAGAAACAACTTCCGGTTTGCCAACCGTTACTATTTATTTGCTGGATTTAAAAGGGCATGTTTTAGGCGTTATGTTTAACCCAGAGCTGGTTGCTACTACTGTTGACGGAGTTTTAGCTGCTGCGGGAGTAAAAACAACAAGGCAAAAGGTTTCAGAAAGCTTACCTAGCATTTACGAGACTCAGTGGAAACCTGTTCAAAATGTTTGTAACGGAATTCCAGAAATTTCCTTAGAGTTAGAAACAATTGGAGAAGATCCAGAGTTTCAAGGGAAAAAATGTATTGTCATCTGAAGAGAAATTGTTGGAAGAGAAAAGTAATAGACTGTGCATGTTGTACGTTTTCAATGCCCTCTTGGACCTTGGGTGGAAGCCAGAGTCTGACAAAATGATGACGTTTGAGGAGATGGCAATAAAACTTGGAGTTATCCCATCTATGATTCTTGCATTCCGCCACTTACTTACGTACTTGTGTCATGATGGGCTGCTGGAGAGTAGATTAGTTGAACAAGGTGTTATCAAATTTACCAAAGCTGGGTCAGAATTGGATTTGAAAGATGTATCGAGAGAAATCCAGCATCTTCTTGAAGACCTAAAGGATTACCCTGTATTGGAAGTGATTCATGCTTGTGGCTCCCAACTAGCCCGAGTTTGGAAGGGAACTACAAAAGGAGTAAATATTCTGTTTGGTAATCAGTCATCCAATGGTCTCAATTTGGCGGAATATTATTATCAAATGAGCAGATTTAACTATGGCTCGTTTATTGCACCAGCCCAAGTCACAGCTCAACTTGCAAAGCAAATTAGTGATGAGAGATTTATAAAGAGCAAATCTGGTATTTCTCGAGCTGTTCGAATTCTCGAGGTGGGAGCCGGAACGGGCACATATACAAGTCTGATTCTTCCAAAGCTCAAGGAGCTCGGAATAGATTTTTGTTATTATTTTACGGACATATCTCCAAGTTTCTTTGCTAAGGCGTCCAGCAAGTTTATGGAGCACGAGGGTCAAATGGTTTACAAAACTCTGGACGTTGAGAAGGATCCCCTGAAGCAAGGATTTTGTCCAGGATACTTTGACATTGTGGTTGGAGTGGATGTCTTTCATGCAACTAAGGATTTAAGCAACTCCATTAGAAATATACGAATGACGACGAGAAAGGGTGGCTTGGTAGTCATTGGTGAGATGAACATTCCAATCAGAGAAGTTGACATTGTGTTTGGAATCATGGATGGCTATTGGCAGTTTGAAGATTCTGAAATGAGGAAGGCACACTGCACCATACACGCAGACAAATGGATAGAAATACTGAAAAGAAATGGGTTTAAATCAAATATTCATGCCATTCTCTTTTCCGAAGATCAAACGTCGGTCATCACTGGACAGCTTACCGATAATGGGATGGATATTGAATCTAATGGAAATGAATGGGTGGTGGTACATGACGAAATGAACAAAGATGCTTTGGAATATCTTGTCTCTCAAATGAAAGAATATGGCCGCCAGTATTGCCTTCTTCCTCTTCAGCAACTTCAATCGGAAATACTCGGAGATAACCTGCAGAACCACGTGAATGAGTTTTTGGATGGAAGGAAAGGAAACTTGGAGGGAGTTTTGTATTTGGTGGAGGGTTGCATATCAGAACCATTTCCATGCCCTCGAAAATTACAAGAACCGTTACTATGCATTTCCAAATATTTACTCCAGTCCAAACTCAAAACACTTCCTAAACTCCATATTGTCACCAAAGGTACATGGGTAACTGGTGAAGAAGCTGACATGCAAAAGTCTCTTCATGCCGCAGCAACTTTGTGGGGCTTCATGAGAACTACCCGAATAGAAATTACTGGACTAGTTTCTAAATCAATTGACCTTGATCCTTGTGAGGAAGATGGTTGGGTCAACTATCAAAATCTGTTTTCTGAACTGTGGCTGGACGACAAGGAGACTGAGGTGGTATTCCGTGGTGGTGTAAGGCATGTGCGACGTTTAACGCAGCATGATTCCCAGAAAGTGATTAGTACAGCGAGTAAGCCTCTGAGCATTGAGAACTTATCACAGGGGAATCGATTAACCGTTGAAATTCCCAAATCGAGATTGCTGTCTGATTTGAAGTTCAAAGCAGTGGAGGAGGATTATCCTGTGAGGGAAGGTCAGGTGGAAGTAGAGGTTAGATGCGCCTCGTTAAACTTTAGAGATGTATTGGTGGTTATGAAGCCCAGTCAGATTTTTGAAGGAATGAACACAATGGGATTAGACTTTTCTGGTGTTGTTTCCGCCGTTGGGGAGGGTGTTGACCAGTGGAACGTTGGTGATTCCGTGATTGGTGTACATTTTATGGAGTCTACGCTATCCAGCCATGTTACTGTGGATGCAAATATGCTTACTGGAATTCCCTACAATTTTTCATTTGCTGAAGCGGCTACACTACCTGCTGTATTTTTCACAGCTTGGTATTGCATGGTCAACATTGCCAACCTTAAGAGGGGTCAAACGGTTTTAGTGCATGCCGCATCGGGAGGTGTGGGACTGATGGCCATTCAGATTGCCAAGTGGTTGGGCGTAAATGTAATTGGAACAGCGGGAAGCTCAAAGAAGCGGAATTTTGTGCGGGCTCGGGGAGTTGAGCATGTATTTAGCTCAAGAGATTTGGAGTATGGAGGGAAAATTAAAGAGGTCACAAATGGGAAAGGGGTTGATATGGTTCTTAACTGTTTAACGGGACCTGGGTTCAAAGAGACATCTCTTGATGTGTGTCGCGATGGTGGGCATTTTGTAGAAATTAGCAAGCTGGATGTTTGGTCGGTGGAGGAAGTGCGGACAAAGAGGCCAAGCGTTCACTATAATATTGTGGATGTGGACTATGAAACTACGAAGGGTCTTGTGAAGCAGTTGAGGGAATTTTTGGGGGAGGGGCAACTGAAACCGCTACCATTCACGAGTTTTCCTGCATCTGGACTTGTGGAGGCAATGACGTTTTTGCAAAAGGCGAAGCAAATTGGGAAGGTGATTGTGGAGATGCCCCGTTTAGACCTGGAGACTGGTAGGGAATTGTTGGGGGATGGGCAACTGAAGCCGCTACCATTTACGAGTTTTCCTGCTTCTGGACTTGTGGAGGCAATGACGTTTTTGCAAAAGGCGAAGCAAATTGGGAAGGTGATTGTGGAGATGCCCCGTTTAGACCAGAAGACTGGTGTATTGAAGGAGTACATCTTTAATAATAGAAGCACTTACATGATAACAGGCGGGAGAGGTGGGATTGGTCTTGCGGTGGCACAATGGATGGTGACCCAAGGGGCGAAATATCTGGTGCTTGTAGGAAGATCCCCATCCGGATGAGAATGCCCTTTGTGTAGTTGCTGAACTGGAAGATAGTGGAGCTGTGGTGGTTAATGCACAGGTAGACATTTCAGATTACGTCCAGTGCAAACGTCTGTTTGAGCAGATTCGTTGCAATGACCGATTGCCACCACTGAGAGGGATTCACCATTGTGCTGGAATGATATCAGATCAATTGATTGGCAAACAGGAATGGGAAAACTTTGAGAACGTTTTTGGTTCAAAAGTAAACGGTTCTTATAATTTGCACTCGCTTACCCTAGACTATCCCCTGGAATTTTTTGTGATGTATTCTTCCATGGCGTCAACTTTTGGTAATATTGGTCAGTCCAACTACTCCGCTGCGAACGCCTACATGGACGCCTTGGCCCCACTGAGGAATTCCATGGGGCTTAAAGGTACTAGCTTGCAGTGGGGCCAGTGGATTGCGGGAATAGCTGAAAATCTGGAATCCCACTTGTTGGAAGCTTTGACTGTTCAAGACGGAATCAGGGCTTTGGAACATTGCATGAGGTGGATGCGTGGAGGGGTGTCTGTTGCAGCGGTTGGAAACGTTTACTTTTCCACTGTCACGAGAAGATGTCCAAGTTATGAAACAACATTGTTGGAAACCTGCTCTCGTCAGCTTCCTTCTGGAGGGAATAGTGGGAATAAAGAACAGTCCTCCAAAGTGGATAAGGTCGTTTTCAAAAGCTTTTATGAAAGCTTGGAAATTGAGGAGGAAAGGGAAGAAGCTGTGAGAAAGTTTGTTGTTGGAGTTGTGTGTGAGACGCTTGGACTACAAGAACATGAGCTGGACCCACATACCGATTTCTTTGATATTGGAATGGACTCTTTGATGGCTATTGAACTAAACAATAGGTTGCAGTCCGAGATGGGGGAAACATCGTTTGGATTGGTAGATATTGAAGAGTACGGAACGGTTGTTAAAATGAGTCAGCTTGTTAAAACTGTGTTAAACGTGGATGCAGTGAGCAAATAACTCGCTTGTCCTTTTTCGTTACATTTATACATATATAAATTCGTTTACAGACTTGTCTCAGCCCGAATGTGAGGCGATTTTAAGAGTAAACTAAATAAACCAAATACAAGCTTTACAAATACAATAGTATGTAAATTTCATTTCTCTCTTTGTCAAGATTGCTAAAAATTCATGAAATCATGAACAGAACACTTTCATTCAGGACATACGCCAATGGTAATGATAACCATAACTGGATCGTTTGCTCTTTTTGTTAAAAATCATGAAAGAGAACTTACATTTAAGAAACCTATATATGTGCATATGTTTTGGAAATGAGTGACAAATCGCAGTATTATGGATTTAAATTGTTGAGTTTTGAGTCAATCTAATTTACATACTTTTAACATCGTATATTGTCAGCCTAAGTGAAAGGTCACTCCTATTTAAACTGTAAAGGTGGAAATTGGGAATGCAATCCATTTAAATGTTTAATATAGATTAAACACATTGTTATACTTTGTTATGTAAAAAATTGAAAATAAGAAATTAACCTTAAGTTCAATTTTCATTTTATTGATAAGAAAGGAAATTTCAGCAACAACAATACTAAACAGTAATGCTGTGCTCATCGTTGATGGAAGCCGCTAAAGCAAACGAAAAAATACAAAAGAACACTAAAACATTACGCTTAGCACTTTAGTGCTAGCCAAGCCACTAAACACAAATGGTTCTTTGATGTCATCACCTTAATTGCGTGTGCGTATAAAAATTTAAACTTCAATTTAAAAAATTACATAAAAGCTCAAACTAATTTTAACGTAGCAGCAATGCAACGCTCCTTAGGTCCATACGACAAATTACTTTAAGGCAGGCAGTCAGTGAGTAGCTCAAATGCCATGAAATTAAGACATGATTCAATGAGACAACGTAATTTTGATGAGTTTATTTTATCAATGAATTCAAACCCATTTAAAATTCCCGTGAAACCTTCGAATTACATGTCTTCAACAGCATCATCTTCAATAAAGTTCCCTTTGACGGGAGTGCACTATATTAAAGCATTTTATGATATCTCTTATCTTACCTTTTGCATTCCATACACGTTCAAATACGACTTGGCCACCGAGCAGTTTAAAATTATTGAATTTTTTCCGCAAAAGGTAAGAAATTTAAAAAATCTAATTACTTACCTCACTACAGTAAAAATAAATACGGTTCTTTAAATGAATTCAATTAAAAATCAATCGTTTCTTTAAAACAGATAATTTGCTTGGTTCTCCTTACATTAAATGTGGGTTGTTTAATTAGTCAGCCCGAATTATTCAGCAAATTATCTTCGTATAAGAAAGACCTCAAAGATGGATTTGCATTTGTAAGAGACCATTGCTTAGTTCTCCTTACATTAAATGTGGGTTGTTTAATTAGTCAGCCCGAATTATTCAGCAAATTATCTTCGTATAAGAAAGACCTCAAAGATGGATTTGCATTTGTAAGAGACCTAACTGCCCTTTTTACATACGTGATTGTGATTTACATAGCCTCATGCAAAAAGACGGATTTCCTCAAAGTTCTGAATGTAAAGAAATCAAAGATATCCACTAAAAACGACTTGAGTTTTAGAAGGGTACTCATTTATTTTAGCGAATTTTTTATTTATTTAAAAATGGTTTTAAATAATTTATTTTAAAATTATGTTTCAGAATATCTGGTGCTACTTATCAATATTTGTATACTTCGTTGTGTCTGTTTTGATAATTTTGTGGTTAAATCCATTGTTTTTAATTATGGGATGGAAAAGTACTTCTACAATGTTATTTCAAGGCCTACAATCACAAATTTCCAGTAGATTTCCCATTCTACTTTCGATTATTCTTGAGGATGAAAATTCGGTCGCATTTTGTATTTTCAGTAATATAAACTTAATCACATATATTCACTTTTATATCAGCTTCTACATGCTGACACTATTCAATGTCATGTTTGCCCTCTTTCTTCATTCAAATTTGAAAAGTTTTTGTGACACGTTAAGAAAAGTTAAGGAAAATACAATGGGAAATGTTCAGGTGAGCATATATCTTATGATATGTTCATTATGATATTCGGAAAATAATTTTAACAGTTTAATGTGATTCATCTGAATTTGTCTTGCATGCTTCAGTTGTTTGAGGAGTACTTGGAACTGAAGTCGCTTGTCAACAACATTAACCAGTATGTTCAGTTGAGATTCTTGGCGTTGGTCATCTCAATAATTCCCTATTTGTCCTATTTCCTATCAGGATTTTCTGACATGCCTTGGCCACTTTTTATGTTTTTCATTTTATGGGCTGCTTGCTTAACGAGTGCAATGTTTGTTGCGGCAGATGCTGCAGCACAGGTTGATAAACTGTAACATTAAATGAATGACTTATGTAAAAACAATTGGAATTTCGTTGGCTTGTTAAATCATTTGCAGAATGCGGAATTAAAAGGGATTTTATTGCAAAGAAAAAGAACTTTTGAAAATATTTGCGAAGATCCATCAGATGTGTCAAATATTTTGATAGATTTAAGTAATGGAAATGAGCTGGGAATCTCTTGTTATGGATTCTTCACTGTTGATTACAATCTTATTGGAGCTGTAAGTTTAAAAACATGCTACGTTTATAAATGAATTGGACGTAAGATATGTTGGATGACATTAAATCGATTTCATACGTTAAAACATAATATACTTGGTTGTTTGTAGATTCTAGCTCACAGTGTAACATTTGCCATTATATTAATACAAGCGCAGGACTAAATAAATGTCAGAAGGATAAATGCACAAACAAATATGCATCGTATTGCTTTTCTATACGACTGTAACATAGTAATTAACGCCAAACATGCTAATGTTAATACATGCACTTGATATAGTTAATACTTATACAAGTTATGGATTTGTTCGGTGCGACAACTTCAGAATTGGAAAATTCTTGTGAATAAATATATATATAAATCTCTAACAAGCAATAGGATTTTCATATATTTATTACTTATTTAAAAAGGCTCTTACAACTCTATCATATCTTACTATTTCATTAATATATGTAAATAGCGTTATTTATATACACTTTCCATTTAAATTATAGCTAAAAAGCTTATTCCTTCAAACTGTCGTAAATTGTAGTAAAATAATAGTGAAAGTAACCACCGCACTCAACATCTGAAAATATCCAAATTCAATCAATCTATCATTGTAAATTCAACTGAAATCTTTTTTCAACTTCATTCTTAAAAAATACCTGTGCAAGGAAACCGTAAGTTACTGTCAAACACTCCATTCCACAAATCCCAACTGGATTCTGCGTTAGATCAATAAACATGCAAAACAGCTCTTCTTCATATGCCCCCTCTCCACATTCAACTATCCACTCCCGAAACTCATCTGTCTGTATTGTATTAAAAAACAAACATTTTGTAAAAACGTTTTACGAAGAATTTATTATTATTTGTACTATTCGTACCTTATTAGTAACTTCGGCAGCTCCAACTAAAACAAACGCATAGATTGCAATGGTAAGCCAAGTAATTGGAGATTCTAAGTTCCACTGTACCAAAACTCGGGCTAAGTTCGCAACGTAAAATGTTGGCGCACAAATGACTGCCAATCCAAATATCAACGGGCCAGTAATTTGGTTAATGGCTTCTAGAAAATCTTTAAACTTTCTATAAGTCTGGATAACCTAAGCACACATAATAACCCCTATAGTCTTGTAATTATAATTTAATTTAATTACATAATTTTCATTTTCATTATACCTTTACTTGATCACTTTCCGTGCATAAAAATCGGTTAAGTTCCCAAGAATTTTTGAGAGCCACAGCCACCGCTGCGACACATAGTAAAACTGCAAACGCCTTTGAAAACATTGAGTACCACCAAAATGCTAAAAATACGCCCACTGCTCCAACCTCAAGATTGCTCATTTCATCGTAATTTTTAGGTTGTGCTTGCCCTAAGGAGAGTATCTGCCGCAAGGTTTCATAAAGGAATGCCAGTGGGTGTAAGTTGGTATTGGAAAAGATAACACTCAATCTCAGCACGTTGAAAGTTACATGTAAAATTAGAAACAATGCACAGAATGATAGGGCAAGCTTCCTTGTTTGTCTTTCAGACGACTTAGGTGTTTTGATAGACGATAGCCAAGCATGGGACATATCTGGTGATATCATCGAAAAGAACAAAGCAACCTCCGACTTCCGAAACCAGATTACGTACCAAATAGTTAAGCAAAGCAGGCCGTCACCAACTTCTGGTGCAACTCCAAAAATAATTGCCGGTGAACGAAGATTTACTTGTGAAAACGCGTATTTCATTGCAGCAAAGGAGTACATTGTGGACATTAAAGAAACTACAGCTGTAATGCCCTAGGTTTCAAAAAATATTCCAAATTCCAAATTATGTTTTTAATACATATATCTCAGATTACATAAAAATGTGATTGGTTTACCTTCCTCCATTTCAACTCAGTTAGACAGTAATTGTCTTGTTTATCATTGTGAATAACCTCGTACGGTGAAAACCCAAAGAAGTATGCTAAATTAAATACAGATTCGAACAAATAATCTACCCACAGATTATTTTTGAACACACTTTGTTTTTTACCTAACGCCATTGTTACTGAGGGTTTGGACTTGTCATGGAGCAACCGCCAGCATACTAAAAGAGAATCTAAAAAGATATTCGAAAGAGTACTATTTTTACTACATTCAAGTGTTTGACATTCAAAATAGTATAACCTTAACAATTATTACAAACGGTTTGAGAACTTTTACAACTTTATTTGTTATCTTTCTTTTATTGGCCATATTCATAAGGCAACTCGTCAAACTAAGTGGGCCAAACTATTAAAATGAAAAGCAAATTTAAAGTTTTATTTTGCTTACATTTTGATACTATCAGTGAAAATTTAAAGTAAGAGGTAATCTTGTAATCGCCTTTCTAGCATGCGGCTACAATACCTAAAATAATTTTTAAATGTCACCACTGAACCAGAGATCCTTCTACAAATACTATGACGTACACCAAACAACTCATGAGGTAATTGCATAGTCACGCCTTTCTTAGGCCACAACAACACTCAAAGACAAAATGAATGATACTTCGAAGGGTTTGTAGATATTTTAATAAACTCAAAGCTTCTGAAATGCAAAATACATCCGGATGCGTGCAAATAAATTAAGAGGGTTTTAAATGACAATTATATAATTACCCATGCAATTGTAAAATAGATGCAAGAAGTGCATGACACTAACGTTATGTGAGTTCTCCTCTTAATTATTCGTATGTAGAGGTTTTCGATTCCTCCGCCTTTAATCGCAACAAACATTTGCCAATTTTGGTGGAATTGTTCCTTTGCAAATACTAATTGATAAAATATAAAAATATACAAGCTATATGAATTTTTGACGTCCCCTGCAAGTGCTTTTAATGAATATGCCATTTCTCAATTACAAAGAAAAGAATGGTAAAGAAATCAGCGTAAATAATACCTGTAGAGAGTAGAGGCATATGAACCTAGTATTTAGCTATCAGAATTTACAAAATAAATAATTAAGTAAACAATACTATGATAAGCAGGGCGTATATATCCATAAACGTTTTGATGAAGGGCGCACTTAAGTTTGCAGAAAACAATCGATTTTTCTAATACCTTTAATATGAATGTAAAAGTATACAAAATATTGCAACTCCTTTTAATTTCAGCCAGTGAAAATAATTGCTTTTGTTAATAAAACTAAAACCCTCAATTACAATTTGGTCAAGGCCAGACAACTTTAGTTTCTAGAAAATAGCGTTTGTGTTATCAATTTTTCAAATCCAGTAGGACAACAAAAGCTATTCTGCATGTAGGAGATCGTAGATCTAACAAATCTTGCAAGCAAATCCAGAATCTTTGTAACTGACGATTTTTTGTAATAAATCTAACAATCTTAGACAGAGTTCAAAGAAGGAGTAAGGGCTTGATACTATCATGGATTCAAAACCGTTGAAAATTCCAGTAGTGGTGCGTTCAAACCACATAGTATCACCATCATCTTCAGAAAATATTCCTTTAAAGGGGCTACGTTGTGTTAAGGCATTCTACGACATCTCCTATTTCGCTCTTTGCACACCATACACATTTAAATACGATTTAGATAGAGAGAAATTTAAAATTATTGAATTTCTTCCCCATAAAGTATGAAATTTTCAACTATGATAAATAAGATATTTCGGGTTTGTAAATATTATGGGCTTAAAAGTATGCTAGCTTGAAGTTGAACTGTATAATTTTAAAAATTTAGATTATCCGCTTAGCACTCCTAACTTTAGATGTGATTTGGCTATTAGTCCAAAATTTGGACTTAACAAAATTCTCTTCCAACAAGAAAGATCTCACAGATGGATTTGCATTTGTAAGAGACTTATCTACGATATTTCGATATCTGGTTGTGATTTACGTTGCCGCTTACAAAAAATCTGACTTTCTCAAAGTTCTTAACGTAAGGAAACATAATAAGTTGTACATCAGCAACACTTTGCATTTTAGAAAGGTACTCAAAGACCCATTATAAGAATAATTACTGCAGAGTATTATATGTTGAATAATATGAATACTTACAGCATTATTTTCTGTACTTTTAGTGTATTTGGCACTACTTTGGATTCCTAGTGTATTTTATTGTGACTTTTGTTATTACAATAAACTCGTCGTATGTGATCACTCTGGGATGGAATGGTGCTTCTAGGGTGTTGTTTCAATACATGCATTCCAAGATTTCAGAAAGATTCGCATTTCTAGTTTTGTTTATTCCAGAGGATGAAAATTCTTTCGCATGGTTTATTTTCAGTACTGTAAATACAACCGCAACAATTCACTTGTTTATTAGCTTCTTTATGTTAATATGGTTCAACATTGTGTTTGCTCTCTTTCTTAAATACAATTTGAAGAGGTTTTGTGAAACGTTAAGGCAGGTTGACGGAAATGCAACTAAAAAAATTCAGGTGAATCCATTAACTGCAGCAGTTAAAATATTTGTTTATTTCCGATTGTACTTGAGTTAATCCACGTGTGGGTATTTGATTTTATAGTTATTTGAAGAGTACCTGGAATTAAAGTCGCTTGTACACAATGTTAATCAGTACATTCAATTAAAGTACTTGGCGTTGATTATTTCAGTGATTCCATGGTTGTCCCATTTCCTGTCAACATTTTCTAATCTGTCAGCGCCATTGCTCGTGTTTTACTCTTTTTGGGCTGTGGGCATTACAAGGGCGATATTCATTGCAGCAGATGCTGCAGCACTGGTAATATTACATAACTATAATATTAGAAATTGGGAAACATCGTCTACTATAACGGTTTTGTCATTGTTAGAGTACGGAACTAAAAGGGATTTTAATACGGAGGAAAGTAAAACTTGAAAAAGCGTGTGAGAATGCATCAGATGTGTCAAATATTTTGTTGGATTTAGTCAATGGAAATGAGTTGGGAATCTCTTGTTATGGATACTTTACAGTGGATTACAATCTTATTGGTGCTGTAAGTAAAACTGTTTTAAAAATCCTAAAAATTATCGATCTATTTTGAGTTTCAATCTAGTTCGGTTATTTATTTGTAGATTTTAGCTTATAGTGTGACTTTTGCCATTATTCTGATTCAAGCACAGGAGTAGTGGTGGACTGGTGGAGGGTGGGTTCAAAATAAGGTATCGATCAGTTTTCCTGGAACGCATAAAATATGCAATTTGCCTTTAGTATGAATGCATTTAATGAACACTGTACACCCATGTAAAATTCACATGTATCAAATATATTCTTAAGCATGTTTGTTGTGTTTGTATGTGACAATGCTGATATAAAGCTTTTCCGATTTAATTAGCAAAAAAAATGTTCACTTTCAAAAATATCTGTTTTTCATTCCTGACTTGCCTTACGCTCTCGTAGTTAAGAGGAAATATAACTTAGAGGCTGGACATTTTTATTCTATTATAATATTTTCTTCGTTGGATTTTTCACATTTCCAGAATGGTGCAATTGATAAATGTTTATCTCGTTATATGTGAAGTATTTTTGTTTATATACTATACATGTACAAATACAACACAAACCCGAAGGTAAGATTAAATTTTGGCATAAAATGTTCTGATAAACGTCAAGATAGCAATTGATAAGAGTAAATGTCAATTATCAACATAGGTCTGCTGTTCATGCTACATTAAAAGAGTTCAAAGTTGCTAAAGGATATACACTTGCCGTGCTATCAATTAAATTAAGTCAACGAAGCAATGGTTTTAGATTCATTTCCATTTATACTACACTGGACTCCATACACGATACAAATCACAAAAGTTTTATAACAAGCATGGAAACCTTTCCCAAACATATCTGTTCCCTTGTCTTCCTACTGCTGGGGGTATCAGTAGGTCTGGCATTCTCAAGTGGAATATTTTCTAATACAAGTAAGTAGCAAAAAAAAATTCAAATCGGGTTAAAATTTTTAGTAACACATTTTTGAATTCACAGCAACCTCTTGTGGTGGATCTCTGGTTGGAAGTGAAGGGATAATTGACTACAAAATCTTGGAGGGCCATGATAACTATGAAAGGTGTCACTGGATAATTAGAACGCCAAATAGTTCCGCCATGCGAATTACCGTCAGTCCAATAAATATCTGGGAGTATAATAACTTCATCACGGTTTACAAAGTCAATCAAACAGGAATCCATACAGAGCTGGAACTGTAAGACAATATTTGTTATTTTTAATCACAAATTTTGTTTTAATCTCGATTTTGTTTTACTCGGGATTTTGTTTTAATCGCGATTTGTCTTAATCGCGATTTGTCTTAATCGCGATTTGTTTTAATCGTGATTTTGTTTTAATCGCGATTTTGTTTTAATCGCGATTTGTTTTAATCGCGGTTTTGTTTTAATCGCGAACAACATTCCAGATCTGGAATCACTTCAACTCCAACAACTGTCATGATAAACTCGGGCGTAGCAATGGTCTCCTTTTACACCAGTCATGGCCCACTTGGAGCTGGCTTCCGAGTTGGCTTTAAAGCTGAGGGTGACTTTGATGACTCCATAAAATACTACGAAGATTTCCATGCTGTCGCTAATGAGAACGGAAGTAGCTTGAGATATCCTTCGGATGGAGTGCTTGTGAGGGATAATGAATTATCAACTTTTGTGATTAGCAGACCAACCGGCAATGATGAGCTATGGGTGCCAAATAACATCACAGACATTAGTTTTGAAACAAGGGAAGATGGGGAGGCGTGCAAGGATAGGATTCATATTTACTGGACAAATCTGTTGTACGATAGACGATATCTCCGTCGTCATACTCCTGAAAACATTGGGTAATTTAGTAATAAATCCAAAAGTACCGATTATTAACTGGAACATTTAAACTATAATGCTTTCATAATTTTCGATGTGATTACAGGATTTGTAGACAGGCTGAACTTAGCGGATTTCCCTATCCTGGCTATCCAGACTCAATTATCATTGTATTAGTAACAGATAAACAAGGAGGGTCCGAGGGATTTGGAATGGGGTGGAGCCTTACGCCATGGCGATAATAGAAAAACCAAAATAAATACCCTAGAGAAGTGGTTTTGGGTTTCATTTATAGTAGCAAACAAGACAGTTACCAATGAGATCTAGTTTTCCTGAACTATACGCAGGCAGTCCAAGAACTGAACATTTCAAAAAAGTTTGCAAAACCGTAAATTCTTCATTATTTAAAAGGCTGCGTTTGGCATTTAAAATTAAACTTGTTAGAATTTCGTTGTAATTTTTTTTCTTTCACGTATACGTACATTTTGGAGCTAAAACCAGGCATAAAATAGGAATTTTATTTTAAAATGTGAAGAAGGGGTCCCATTAACAACTGTACAGGATTGGAGGTCAAACCTAGGAATAAAGCTGATGCTTGTCCAGCAGTCTCTTCATCAAAAATGGATGTACATCACCAAAAACATTCTTACGTTTCAAATAAATTTCTCATTTCTTTACCTGTGCCTGATCTTATTTCAAAATAGTATTTATATATATATACATATACCTGCAACAAAATAGTACATGTCTCAAACATGTATTTTTAAATAAATACAGCTCCATTCTTAAGGTTGACCTCCAATCCTGTACAGTTGTTAATGGACACCTTCTTCCCATTTTAAAATAAAATCCCTATTTTATGCCTGGTTTTAGCTACAAAATGCACGTATGTATGTATACATGAAAGAAAAAAAATTACAACGGAATTCTAACAAGTTGAGTTTTAAATACATAACACAACCTTTATCAATGATAAAGAGTTTACGGTTTTGGAGAATCTTTTCCCCACTTTTTTAAAATGTTCAGTTCTTGGACTGCCTGCGTATAGTTCAGGAAAACTAAACTAGATCTTATTGGTAACTATGTTGGTAGCAAATAGAGTTTCAGTTACTCATTATGGTTTGTATAGTTATCCTGTTTTATAATAAAAAACAGATTTTTGCATAAAGTGATTACTTCTCAACATATTTTTCAATACATAACGTAAACGACTTAGTGCTTTGGTTTTTGTATAAATAACATCTTTTGCCAAAACCACTTCTGATAAATTTTTTTGTTTGCTAAATGGACCCAACGTGTTTTTTTGATTTGCCATACGAACTTCCATTTTAATTTTTTTGCCAAAAACCGTTTTTCCGTGTGAACTTTTGAAGTACGGACCCACATTCAAAGTAAAATGTATTATCAAATCGCGAAATCAAAGATTACCTGTGTTTGCAGCTTGCTCATGGAATGTGTTAATCTATGCGGTTTCTGTTAACTGTAACTCCAAGAATTTAGCTGATTGCACAAATGCCAAGTTAAGAATTTATGTAAAAGTCCTACACAGTTGAACATACCCCACGTTGAATTGTTGACAAGCAGATAGAAGCATTATAAACATCTTTTAATTTGTTGTGTAATAATTAACTGATCATGTGTACCGGTGGGCCGCTAATTTTAAAACAATGGTTATTGGCATCAGATTGGTATTGTGAGTCAGGGTGAGTTTGTGAAATAATAGTAATGCAGATAATGGGCCACGTCACATCATACTAAATATTAGGTTAATACTTTAGGCTTTAAAACGGAGGATGGAAATAGTGTATCCAAAAGTGTTGAAAGTTAGTTAATGTTAATTTTCAATTACATCATATGTCATACAATTTTACAATGAAATAATTTTTTCATACTGATAAAATCTGTGTTTTAGAATTGCTACCCTTTATTGATAACTATTCTAAGCGGGTTAGTGCGAATTGTAAAAGACATGAACTGTCCGAAGAGATTTTCTATGAGCTAGAAAAACTAAAATAACTATAAGATATTTAGATATATGTTACACAAATTCAAAATGCAACTTTTTTAACACACACAGACACTTCAAATGGTATTCACAAACAGCGTTTTTAGCTTTGCTTTTGCTTCTTCATAATAAATTTTAAATATATAAATGGAACTTATGTAAACAGTTAATACATATACGTACTAAAATCATATTAAAGAATAATTATATAAACTTTGATTAATTTTATCGAATATATTATTAAATTTTGCATCCTCAGGTTCGTTCGGCTACTTCAATAAATATTTTTTTTCTCTAATCTAATTTTATCTGCTTTTCCCCCATTATTGGATGACCTGAATGATGTTCATTTATTTATATCAGTAGAAAACAGCTTATTTATGACCATGAGAAAATATTTAGGTTTGCAACGGGTTATAAAACTTTCTATAACAAATTTACGCAGAAATGTTAAATTGGACGAATGCCAAAAAATTCGAGTAAAATATCTATTTAAATCGTGTAATCCCCATTATATACTTGTAAAAAGTGACGGATAATGTGTTCCACTGTTACATTAGTCTTTGGGCTAGGAACCTTGGCTGTAGTAGCAGCTACCGATTTTTTCCTGTCACCGTTTAACATTGAAGTTGGAACCGTAACAAGAATTTGGGACGAAAAAAAGAATCGGCGATTTGTAGATTATACAAACTGTGGTAATTTCGATATAAAAATTTAATAATACATATGATTTATTATTGTAAACCGGATAATAATTTCTCTTACAGATTGTGGAACGGGTTTAAATGTTCAAGGATATGACAAGCCATGGAATGTTTTCATTGAAGTCACACTCAATAAAAACACTAATCAAACCAAATTATGTACGGGAACAATAATAACATCCGACTTAGTCATTACCTCACACAAGTGCTTAACACGTCCTGGCAAGAATATTAGCGTGTATGACCTATGGTCTCCAAGACTTACAATTAGTGATAAGCCTTGGGTAAACCAAAATGATATAATGGTTGCGGAAAAGATTAACACAACGGAATGGCAGTTGGCAGACGATGTATTTCCAATTAAAGAAATCATTTATAATACCGATTATGTCATGCAGGCAGCTCTAAACAGGTTACGATTTTAAATAAACCAAACTGGTTTTAAGTAAACAATTTAAAATTTTAAGTTTTTATTTTGCATCCGTTTAGAACTCAATCCAGTGACATTGCGTTAATTCGTTTAAACGCAGACTTCACACGGCACCCAAGACTCAAGCCTATTTGTATTCCTGAATATGATAAAAACCTGGATATTTTGTATCAAAAGGCAAACTATTACGGTGCATCTACAGTAGGAGATTTATGGGAATCGACGACGCGAGAAATCCCGTTTTTCGTAGACACCGTAATATGGAGTAAGAATGAATGCACTAAAGAAAAGGAAAAGAATAGCATGCTTTGTGCTGGATTTCCTGTGAATTTGCATGATGACTTTTCACCCGTAATACTATCATAAGTACAATCATCAACACAAGTGTGAGCATTTCACCATAAACGAAATACTTTAAAGGTTTTGTGTATCTTCAGGAAGTGGAGGGAGGGCCACTAATTTTGTTTAACGAAAACAACCGGTCAAAGCCTGCTTTCCTTGTTGGGATCGCTAATCAAGTTGGCATGGCTGGAAGTGTGGAAAACCATCCAGTCTATGGCTTGGCTTATTTCTCCAATATAATTCGTAAGTAAATTTAATTTTTAAAGATAAATTTGTATATTAAATCGCATTCATAACTGCATTTTGGAATGGGTAGCTTTGATTAAGTATATAGAATACAAAGCAAATAAGCTTGGTAGTAGATGGTGTCGTACACCAAAGCTTCAACTGCCCCCAAAAGCTACTGCTTATCATGGACGTTGGATTTGGGAGGTTGAAGGACCAAAAATACAGCGAGATGAGTCTTTGGATTGTGGTTTGTGCAATTTAACAATTAAAAGATAAAAATGGGTATGCTTGTATTGTGACAAATTGTTTATTGAAAAATCAAAAGTATGCGGAATCAACAATGACGGCTTACCAAAGGCAAGAGCTTCCGGGGGACAAGAATCGGTTCCGTACAACTACGGCTGGATGACTTTTCTCTACATTAGGAAAGACCCGACAGCTCGCTCATCAATATTATGTGGAGGTTATTGTTATTGCGTGACAAGGGATATGTACAACTAGTACCGTCTTTGATTTTACAATTGTTTTCTTTAGGTTCTATAATTAACGATCGAATGATCATGACTGCGTAAGTGGTAAAAATTATATTTCGCTTTAAAATAAGTTTCGTATACCAAACATATATACCGAACTTAACCCTTCTAGAGCCCACTGTGTGGCAAGGGCGGATTTAATTGGGAATGGTATTAAAGCAGGCGCGATAGCTTCCCCGAGGTATACACTTACGTTAGCAAATATGCACGTGTCTCCTGTTACTGGACAACAAGACCCAGAAGGAAAACAGATTGGTGTAAGGGAGATTCTTGTACATCCAGAATACAATTTGTAAGTTAAAATGGTAGAGTGCACTCTTTTAACAAGATTACAATGCGTTCTAACTTTAAACAGTATTACTCGTCTTGAATACAAAAATTATTTAATTTTTTAGTCAAACTTTGGACTATGATTTTGGTTCGTTAATCCATTAAATAGAGCTGGCAATACAAAAATTTTATGATAACTGTAAAAATAAGGGATAAACTCCAAATATTTTTAATCAGCATTACTTGTGCTGGCAAAGCCCATCCAATTCGTTGAAAATGAACAGGGTATTCGACCTATTTGTTTGCAAAAGCCAGGGGAACACATGGAAATTGTTGGAAAGACTGGAAGAGTAAATTTATAACTATTTTTCTAAACAATTTAATATCCTTCTGGGATCTGTATGCAATTTACTCCGATATTTGGGCTTGTTCCGATTGCAGGTTACAGGGTGGGGAAGGATGAACTATGTAAGGTTTGAATTTTACTGTCGTTTGTCATTTTCATGTTAAAAATTGAATTAAACTCGTAAATATAATTCATTGTTTCCATTTTTTCTATTACCAAGGATGATCCTAGCAGCCTTGCACCAACATTGCAACAGGTAGATATCCCCATTAGAGATCGAAAGGATTGTATGGATCTTAGCGGCTACAATGCCAGCATTGTTACAGATAGATTTGTATGTTCTACAAACCCGAAAACAAAAACCAGCACGGAGGTAATCATTTTAATTGGGTCGATTCAAATTTTAATATTAACTTTATGAATACAAGAGAAATAATTTGTTTGGGAAATTTTACAGGGCGACTCAGGTTTGAAAGAATAAAGTAATAACTTTCAAATATTTTCAGACTTCATTATTATTTCGTATTTTTTTAGGTGGGCCCTTATCAGTAAATGATACTAACGGCCAGTGGTACCAGGTTGGGGTTGTGAGCGGTGGTTAGTTTTTTTTTTGCATATGAAACAAAATACAATGTAGGGTTAGATAGATATACCACAATTATAATAATTTGAGCAATAATATATATACTTTAGGGAGAGACATGGGCAATGGACAAAGCGTTGATATGTTCACAAGTGTTGAGAGTGCGTTTATTATAATTTTTGATTAATTTCAAATAATTTAAAAATTTTATTGGATGTTTATCATGGATCTTTGTATATTTTAGAGATGCTGCCGTACATCGACTATCTGTCCAAACGCTATAGAGCAATGTGGTGTAAAAGATGAGTTGTTAAAAATAACGTTTAGCTACATTAAATTGGTATTTGTTATGAATTACTGTTTACAAGTGTTAGACACCCGTATGGAGCAGCAGCGAGGATTGAAACTTATTATTCAAATAAAAATCTAATTTAAATATGATGTAATTTATTACTCTATACATTGAATCTAGTAAACAAAAAATAAATTGTCATGCAAAGCATTTAAAAAAACTTGAAATATTGAAATGTATTTATTAGGTTTTAAAAAAACATACTTAATAATACCGTTTTTGGAATCGGATATCAAGGGAATCACAGAGCACATATGCGTAAAAGTTAACGAGAATGGGGAGTGTCTTAAATTGCACTGCTGCTAATTTTCTTCTATCCAATTACTTAAAGCATCGAAAAACAAACTCATTCTTGACAACAAAAATGCAAAACGTGCTAAAGATATAAGAAAAATGGTGGATTATTAAGAAGTCGGTTGGAACAAGGCCAAAACTTAAAGTGACGTAAAAAGGATTTCATTATAGTATTATGATTACGATGGCTCATAACCTTTAAAAAGCATCGAATGGAGATGTGCTCAGCTACATTTTTCCTTGCCTCTATTTTAGCCACAGCGGAAACAACCTTTTTATTCTCACCCTTTAACATTCCAGATAACCAAGCAAAAGGGAGTTGGGATGAAAGAGACCACGAAAGATTGCTTGGACAAGATTGTGGTAAATATTTAAACTATAAACAATAATGGAGTTTGAATATCGTGTGGTCTTGTCAGTTTTTAAATAAATACCATGTCTTTAAATAAACACACTGCAGAATGTGGTACAGGGTTAAAGGCTGATAAGCCATGGATTGTTTTCGTTGAAGTTAACCTTGGTCCGAAGGACAAGAGGATCTGCACAGGAACAATTATTACATCCAACATTATCATAACATCACACAAATGCTTAATGTTACAAAATCGCAACACTATGAATATTTACGACCTATGGAGACCGAAACTTGAAGGGGGTGAAAAGCACATGGTAAACAAGGATAACGTAAAGGTTTACAGGTATAAAATTAACGAGACGGAACCCGGGGAAACATATGCAATTCTAGAAATCATCTATAATGCCCAATTCGCTTTGGAGAGCAGTTTTAAAACGTTTGAAGAAACAATTACGCTACTCTTTAATGTATAACAATAAAAAGCTACGTATTAAAATACTCTCGAAGTAATTTAAACATTTGTTTAGAACTCCAACAAGCGACATTGCACTTGTTCACGTCGACGCAGACTTTACAAGTGATCCAAACCTCAGGCCAATTTGTCTTCCGAAATTTAAAAAGACTTTGGACATTTTGTATCATAAGGTGACCTACTACGGTGTAGCTAGTTATGGAGACAGTGGCACTGAAGACGTTCCATTAGAAGCGATCATACTGCCAAAAAACGAATGCTCAAGAGAAAGTGAAACGAGTAGTGTGCTCTGTATTGGTCTTCCCGTGAATAGATATTACAATTATACTCCAGTAAACATTTTAGTAGTATTAGTAACAGTTTTACTATTCGTAAGAAAAATAATTTGTGTTTTTTTTATATGATATGTATATGTTTA